>CAUJNA010003205.1:795000-805000 GCA_963377175.1 Effrenium voratum
TTGGGATTCTTGAAAGCCCAGTGGTCTGGCCATGGGGTCGAGGAGGTGTTGGGGGACTTTCCTTTGCCGCCCTTGCCCTTCGGCTTGGAATGGGTAGGCCCCGAGGGCCAAGATCCTTTACCCCCCTTCTTGGGCTTCTCCCACTGAGTCTGCCACACCTTGGGTGCCTTGCTCTTGCTCTTCCCCTTCGTTGGCGCCCTGTTGAGGTGCTCATAGACCTCCCGTTGCCAGAAGAGGAAGTCGCCCCTGATGTTCTTGAGGGCTTCGGAGAGAGTGGTGCCCTGGTGTCGCTCGGGGGAGGCTTCCTGCCGGCTATGTCCTCCCCATAGAACCAGGCATACCAGTCATCCAACTCCTCCTTGGTGACCCTCAGGTTGCCAAACTGCGGCAGTGCTGCCGTGCACATCAGGAGCGTCGTCCTGAAGGTTAGGTGCAATCGTTCCAGCTGGCGCCGAGATGTAGGGTGGCTCCTCACCTCTTCTTCATCCTCCCTGTCCCAGCCGTCCACCGTGATCTTCTTGTGGGTGGATGAAGGGCGTTCCCCTTCTTCTGGGAGCGCGCTCACGATGTGTTTTGCCGGGATATAGCCCAATTCGCCCTTGGCAATCAAGCGCCATTGCTTCTTGAGGTAGCCATCACTACCTTGGAATTCCAACCTCGGCTTCGGGGTCCCATGCGTGGCCACGTAAGCATCTTCCAGCTGGCGCCTGTCACACAGGACCTCTAAGGGAGCCTTTGTCGGGCCCGCATGGCCCGCCGGGTGGTCACCCTGGTTGCCCCCCCTGACCAAGTTTGCTGCCATTGCCGTGAAGGCCGAGGTCTGGGCGTTGAATCCATTCTCTCCATCCTGGAAACCCAGGTCCCGGGGACCATTGTCCCTAGCCGCCGGGGTGTTCCAGCGATCCGCCAGGTCTTCCACCGTGACGTAGCCCGATGCGCCCAGTGCCGCCTGGATGACCCAGGATTTCCTTGCCCACCAGGATGGCCGCCAGTGGCTTCTGCAACTTTGCCACGTCCTCCTTGATCTCCTCCGGTGGTTTGGCGAGCGCAGCAGCCATGACCTCTTACCTTGGTGTGGGTGGGTGGGTTTTCAAACAGCTTGGGTTCCAGGAACCCAGAACAATGCTTGAGCCAAAATGGCACATGCCATTGTGGTCAAGCATTCCACACACAGTTCATGTTTCCACATGCGTTTCAACATTAACAAAGTGTATGTAAGCTAACCAAACGGCACCACACATGCAAGCGATAACTCTTTTATCCAAGCAATGTGTTGGTGCCAGGGACTCATCTTCCCCTATCAGATGTCTACGGCTGGGTGGGCCCCATGGGCCACCCACCACAAACTCTCAAAAACTGAAGAACGGGTGTGCAGACTGATAGCGCCATTTCCGAAGGACAGTCTGGCACACCCGCCATTTCCGAAGGATGCCAGTCTGTGCTGAGGGCCCTGGCCAGAGCCCTGTCCTTGGCCTCCCCCCCGGTTGCCAGGGCCGGGGGGCACCTAGGCTCCCAAAGGTAGGGCCACCACCTCGGTCTCCGACTGGGTGTCTACAGAGTCATCCGTTTCAGAGCCCGAGTCCGCCGAGGAGTCCGAGTCCTCCTGCAGTGTGGGGACCTCCGCCGGCTCCAGTACCCAGTCCGCCGGGAAGCCATACCTCTTGAAGCAACGTTCGCACTTGCCGTAGGCCTCTTGCTCCGTCATGTAATCCAACACGGAGAGCTCCTGGATCTTAGAGGCCGCCGGTCGCCACCCGCACCCCACAGCCGTGCCTTCGTTATTCAGCAGGTGGATTCTGGACTGGCCGGCGTTGCCTGTGCGTTTGACCGCCGCAACAACACGAAGGGGGAAGTCCGGGGTGGTGGGAAGGTCCTCGGCCTTCACTGGTGTGTCCTCGGGTCCCTGTTCCACCAATGACCATGAGCGAGTCGATGGTGCGCTCCCTGAGGGTACCGTGGGGGATGCCTCCCCTTCCCTTTCGGTTTGGTCCCTGCGGCCGTCCGGTCCCGCATCCGTGATATCCACTGCTGGCGGCGGGAGCGGGTCCGCCCAGTCCGGGTGGTTCAGGTCCTCCCTGCGTTCCCTGCCTGGCCCGAGGTTCAGGTTGGGGACCTTCTGCGCTACCTGGCCCCAAATCTCCACAACGACATTGCGCTTCTCCCGCACATAGACGTCTGCTGTGCTCTCTGTGAGCCAGTTGCCTAAGTACATGCGGCGCTCCCGGGGGATCCCCATCTGGAAAGCGCAGTCCGGGATGAACACTCGGAATGAGTGCCACGTCAGCGGCTTCACCAACCCCGGGGTAACTCCCCGACGGAGAATCGCATCCTTGAGCCATCTCAGAGCCCTTTCCGGTGTGGAAGGTCTCGGGATCAACCCTGCAAAGTCCTTGCTCACTGTCGGGAGCAAGTAGTCCATGTCCTGGAATGCCTCCTCGGATACCAGTCGCCGCACCGAGGCCACCCAGGTAGTCCACCAGGGGATCCCCGTGAAGCTGTACTTCGGAGCAATCAAGGGGACCGGGTTACGGTTGATCCGTGCTGCTGAGACCGTCTTGGTCTGCCAGGCCTTCAGCTCCACGGTGTTACTGGTGTGGATAAGGTCCTTGGGGTGAACATGCTGGAGGTCATTGAAACGAGCGCTGCACCCTACTTGGAACCGGGCGAAACCCAGGATGAACGCGTCCAGTGCCTCGTGTCTGCTCCTCCCCGGGGCCGCCTGCGTACCGGGGCCGGTGGCACCCAGGTGATCGTAGCCAGCCCCTTCCTCCAGAGCCCATATGACCTCTTTGCTGGGGACCACCGCCTTGCGCTGCGGCCGGGCGTGAGTGCCTCTTCCAACGAGCTCTTCTTGGCTTGAGGCGATGGAGCTCGTCTATCTTCAGCATACCGAAGGTCTTGGAAAACCATTTGAGGGCTTGTATGGGGTGACCTCCTCTTCGGCGAGCTGGTTGAGGAGAGAGCGGACATGTCGTTCCTGCCATGGAATCACCGTGAAGCCTCTCTTCCGGAGGCTCTCGTAGACCAGGCAATGTTGCCTGAGTGTCCGGAACCTATTGTCCCCCAGGAGGTCCAATGCCTCCTTGCGGAAGTCCTCCCCCAGGATGTCCTGCATGTACGCGACGTGCTCCGCAAACGGGGCGAAGTGGGCGAGGAGCCGTTCCGCCCATTTCCCGCACATATGGAGTTCCATCGCTCGCTGGGTCGTGGGCTCCATTTCCCTTATTTTGCCCGGGCGCCAGTGCCTCCACTTCAGAAGCTCCGGTTGTTGGAGTGGGGGTGGGTCCCATCCGCCGCCGCCAGGAGGAGGAACCATAGGCTGTCCCACAGGTCGGCCAGGTCCGCCGCGGACAGAGGCTGGGGAAGCCTGCCTGTCGCCGATGCCACCAGGCCGTTGAAGAGTCCGTCGGGACCACTTGGTCGTCTTGTCCTACCGGAATGCCCGAGAGTTCCAGGAGCTGAGAGAAGCGGATTGCCGGCTCACCGCCCAGCTTCCTCCCCTCCTCCTCCGTGCCTTGGCGCAGGCACATCAGGACCAACAGCTCCCCGTCCGTCTGTCTCGGAAAGAAGGACTCATCCGCCAATGTGTCCCATAGGACCCTTGGAATGCGGTCCCAAAGACGTGTGTAAGGCGGGCGCAAAAGAAACTTGGTAGATACCCTAGCCATGATGAAAAAGGGGGGGGGGGTTCGAGCCTCCTATCGAACTGCCGGGACCCAACCGCGGCACAATGCATGCATGCTCCAAACTCGCAGACTGCAGAGTGCACATGGAGCAGGCAGGCCACACGCATCCCGACAGGTCACCCCCAAAGTCCCGAGAATTCAACCGGGAGGGGGGGGGGGAGCGACCCAAAATCAACCCCCCAGAAACCCCCAAAAGCACGAGGGGGGAGACCGACCCGGCGGGGGGCTCCCCAAAAACCCCCAAGGGGACCTCAAGGAACCAAGAGTCAGCCGCAGCCACTTTTTCCGAACCGTGGCTGAGATGGCCCGTCCTTGGGGCAGCCAATGCATGTGGCCTGATGATCGTGGAGATCAAGCTGCCGTGACGTGTCGAATAAGAGAGGAAAACCAATGAGGAAAACCCCATTCCCTTGCCCCCCCGGAGACGGGGCCGAAGGCACCCAAGTCCCGGCGGGAAGAAAGCACACGATTCCCACATCCGGCAGGGTTGTGAGACAAAACCTAGCGGCTCCCTCCCTTCAGGATCGCCTCCTTCGCCACCGAGTGGATTGCCGCCAGCCCGGACTTCTCCGGGTTGCTCAAGATGACCGACCACAGGGCAGTGGAGACATCCCCCAGGCCGTTCGAGGGGTGCTCGCGTCGCCCAGGACCAGACGCTCATCCCTGGGAGGCTCCGTTGGCTCCACTCTCTTGTAGAACTCCATCCGATCACGGATCCACTGATTGTACAGCTGCTCCGGGGGCTCGTCCATCACCAGCTGCAAGCAGGTGGCTTTGTCTTTGTGCCACCCCGTGATCTGGAGCAGTCTGGTCCCCCCGCGGCTCGCCTTCCAGAAGCCCTTGCAAAATCTGCACATATAGCCCCCAGTGGTCTTGAACTTTTCCTTGCTCACCACTTCCCAGGCACTGATGCTTGGCAAGACCAAGCCGCACTCCACGCAACCCAAAACACATGCTTCGTCTCCTTGGAAAAGTGCTTGTTGATGTACTTTCGGCCCGCAACCGCCGTGACCGTGGCCGTGGTGATGGGCGGGTACCGCCTGGTGCCCTGGTCTGGTGTGCGGAGCGTGGTGTCTGCCCCCCCCATGACCTTGGCCTTGGGGTCCGCCTCCTTGGCCGCTCCCTGCCGGGGCCAACGGCACCCAAGGGGGGGGAGCAACCCAGCTGCCGGATGAGGTCCTGGGAGTAGCCCAACCTGTCATACAAAGCCCCCGCCGCCTCCTGTGGGACCTGCTCGACCCAGTCGTGGACCACGTTGCAGCGCCAGTTGACCTTCACCTCCACCATCGACGACTTGCTCAGGCCCGCCACCAACTTGGTGTAGACCGAGTCGAAGGCCTTCAGCGCGGCCAGCGGGAGGGTGATCCGCTCGTCGCAAACCGCCCTGAAACGCAGCGCCTCCTTACTGTCATGGATGGGGGCCACCGGCATTTCCATCACGGGCAACGGGCAGTTGACGATGAAATTCTTTGCCGCCAGAAATGTCCCCATCTCCTTGAAAATGTAGCTCCACTCCTCCTTGTTGCGCGGCTTGGGGATGCCCAGGCTCTCCAGGAAGGGCAGCGCCTCCTTCCTCATCTGGAGGATGTTGCCCATCCACTTGTCCGAGGTCGAGCCCTCCGCATTGCGGCCCCGGCGTTGCGTCTTCACAATCAACGGGAAAGTGGTCCAGGCCGAGTAGATGTACTTGAATGTGAACCTGTGGGCGTACACTCCCGTCAGGCTCGGCAGGTCCCACGTCCTCGTCTGTCTGGTCCAGAACACCCCATCACCTTTCGCCCAGAAGATACCGGCGCCGGGCGCTCACCCCGGCTCACCTGAGCTCGGATCTCCAAGGCCGTGTAGATGACCGGGTCGATGTGGTCCTGCTCGCACGTGAGTGGGTGAGTCCTGCGCTCAAGGGCCAGGAGCTCCTCCGGCGTGAGCTTAAACTGCTGGTCAGCGCCCCGGAAGACCTCACCGCTTGCGTGCTTCTTCCAAATCCCCCCAAACATCCGGAGCTCTCCCTGGTGCCGCTTCATTGCCCAGAGGATAAGGGACAGCTTGCCATCCTCAGAGTCCAGGTCCTGCTGTGACATTGGCTGGTTTTTCCCGGGGCCAGTGGCACCCTTGGGGGGGGCCGGTGCCACCAGATCGGGCATCTCCTCCAGCAGTGCCTCCTGGTGCCACGGGTTCTGCGACGCTCTGAGCATCCTGATCCCCACCTGGGGGATGTCCTCGGGGTCATCCAGCTCCAGGGGGCAGAATAGCCCTCTCCAAGCCCTGCCTGAGATCATCCGGCCATGCCAACACTTCCAAGGGCTTGAGAGTGTGGTTGAGCATCCATGGTTTGCCGCCTGAGCCTCCTGAATGGAGCCCATCGCCTCAGCCAATGCCTGGCTGGCGTCAACGCCCTTCCCCTCCAAGTACTGGTCTCTCAGCTTGGCCTTGAAACGCTCCAGGTTGACCTTCCTGAGGGCACGGGCTCCCTCATTGGCCACCTCCTCTGACGGCAGGGCCTGCATGCCCTCCTCAAGAGGCGCCAGGATAGCCATCTCATTGTCCAGCATCTCCTCCGTGACCAACTCCTTGTGCCGCCGCCTGACCGAGGCCTCGCCTGGTCCACCTGGGGGTGGTAGAGCTGGAAGCTCTGAGCCTTCGCCTCCTTCAGGGACCGCTGCACTTTGACCTTGATCTCCTGGCTTTCCCGGACCTTCAAGGCCTCGTCGTCCGCCTCCATGGACAGAATCTCCTGCCGGATGTCCACCCGCCTGTTTAGCGGGACCGCATCTGCCATGGTGATCTCATCTGCCGTGTCCGTTTTTGGAGGGGCTCTCCCCAAGACCGTGCCGTCCACCAAGTTGCGGTCGGCCTGTGCCCGGGTACCACCGGGGCCAACGGCACCCAGGCTTCCCCATTCCCGCTGCTGGATCCAGGTCGGCTTGCCCTCCACGATGAGCAGGTTGTAGGTGATGCCGTCCGCCTCATAGGTGGCCGAGGGTGCCTGAAAGGGGGCGAACTCCTTGCCGGGGCAGACCCAGCACTGCTTGGCTGCCTCTGGCCACCCCGTGCCGCATGCCTTGCACATGAACTTGTAATCGGAATGGCCTGCATCGAGCCTGTGCATGCGCTGGGTGCCGATACACGCCTTGTTCCTCTGGAACTGCGAAGCCCAGACTTCCTCCTGGCGGAGCTGGATCTTCATCGGGACATACGCCTCCAGGATGCGAATCACCAGGTCCTCGGTGAGATTCTTCCCGACAAACTTGTGGAACAGGGAGACCGCCTCCTCCACCGAGATGTCTCTCAGCAAGGAGGCCGCCGACGCTGGAAGGACTGGAAACAGGTCTGGGAGGTCTACCAGCTTGAAGTACCCGGGTTTCCCGTCCACCGGCACCAAGGAGACCGGTTTGTTGGTCTGGGACGTAGCCTTCTGAGAAGCCGCCACGAAGCCCTTCAGTCTCTTCGTGGGTGGCGTCTGCGCCTCCTCCGGTGGTGTGGCCCGCTCCGTGCCGTCCGCATCTTCCATGTCCTTGTCGCCCTCCTCGGCGGGGCCAGGGGCACCCGAGCCGGAAGTCGGTGTGGCAAATGCCACTCGGAGACGCTCCACTGGGATAGGGTCGTACTTATAACTTGAGTTATAAGTTACTACAAGTGGACTTATAACGTGGGACAAGTGGACTTATAAGTTTGCTAAGTCCGAGGATAGTTATAAGTTACTTGTCTATGTTTAACTTAGATAGGCCCACTTATAAGTTCGAGCTAAGTTCCGGGTGCCGGGACTTAGAATGAACTTAGCTGGGACTTAGCTTTTTAGCACCATTTGAGGAAAACAGCCTTCGGTCATTCAGCGCTTGCGAAGCAATGTCCCAAACGCGTCTACCTCGCTGAGTCTACGTGTCTGCCTGCGTGCGAAAAAGCACGCGTGCGCTACCCCTGACATGTTGCGGACCACATCGCTGAACGAGAGAGAAAGCCTGACACCGGACTACGCGCGCGCGCATCATTTTTCGAGACGTACGGTCGCTCCCGGCTAGACCGCGCAGGGCGAAACACGGCGTAGCGGCGGCGGGGCCGCTTCCATGTTTGGAAAACACATCGCGGCAGGACCGCGCAGCGACCATCGCGGCAGGACCGCGCAGTGAGCCATCGCGGCAGGACCGCGCGGCGAGCCATCGCGGCAGGACCGCGCAGCGACCATCGCGGCAGGACCGCGCAGCGACCATCGCGGCAGGACCGCGCAGCGACCATCGCGCGCAGGACCATCGCGGCAGGACCGCGCAGTGAGCCATCGCGGCAGGACCGCGCAGTGAGCCATCGCGCATGCAGTTTACGCTGTTTGTTCGCGCTGCTTCGCACGCTTGGCTCGATGGAGCCGGAGCATTTTTTGCACTGATTGACTCGGTATAATTTTGTTGTCCAATAATCGTTTCTATAGCGGTGTCTCCGCTGGCGGCCGGTCCGCCTGCATATAGTCGCATGGGGTGGTTTCTCCGCCGGCGGCCGGTCCGCCCATTTTGCTTTTCTCGTTTGATGATATATCATTGTAGCGGTGGTTCCGCTGGCGGCCGGTCCGCCAAGCTTTTTTTTCCACGTTCATTTTCATTTCGAGATGGCACTTGAAGCGGTTGTCCGCTGGCGGCTGGTCTGCCCAGGAATTGTTCGGCGTGATTTTTATTTCGAGATGGCACTTGAATCAAGCGGTGGTCTGATGGCACCTTGCGATTTTTTTGCATGTTTGGATTGTGAGTGCGCGGGTGAAAGGCTGCAAGACTCAATCAAGGCTCCAGAATCCAGACTGCTGACTCCAGACTGCAGACTCCAAACTGCAGACTCCAGACTGCAAACTCCAGACTCCAGACTGCAAACTCCAGACTGCAGACTCCAGACTGCAGACTCCAGACTGCAGAGTCCAGACTGCCAACTCCAGAATCCAGACTGCAGACTCGAGATTCCAGATTCCAGACACAATGAATGACTCCTGGCTCCAGGATCCTGATCATTTTGTGGTGGAATTCGGCCTTTCCGGGCTTTGGGGCGGGGCTGTCTGGATGCTGGATTCTGGGGTCTGGACTGTGAATTCTGGAGTCAGGAGTCTGGATTCTGGAGTCAGGAGTCTGCAGTCTGGAGTCTGCAGTCTGCAGTCTGGAGTCTGCAGCCTGGAGTCTGCAGTCTGGAGTCTGGAGTCTGCAGTCTGGAGTCTGGAGTCTGGAGTCTGCAGTCTGTCTGTGGAGTTTGCACTCTGGAGCCTGGAGTCTGCAGTCTTGATTCTGGAGTTGGCAGTCTGGAGTCTGGAGTCTGCATCGGGAGTCTGGAGTTTGCAGTCTGGAGTCTGCAGTCTGGAGTCTGCAGTCTGCAGTCTGGAGTCTGCAGTCTGGAGTCTGCAGTTTGGAGTGTGGAGTTTGCACTCTGGAGACTGGAGTTTGCAGTCTGGAGTCTGCAGTCTGGAGTCTGGAGTTTGCAGTCTGAAGTCTGCAGTCTGGAGTCTGCAGTCTGGAGTTTGGAGTTCGCAGTCCAGAGTCTGCAGTTTGGAGTCTGCAGTCTGGAGTCTGCAGTCTGGAGTCTGCAGCCTGGAGTCTGCAGTCTGGAGTCTGCAGGAGTTTGCCGTCTGGAGTCTGCAGTTTGGGGTCTGCAGTCTGGAGTCTGCAGTCTGGAGTGTGGAGTTTGCAGTCAGCAGTCTGGATTCTGGAGCCTTGATTGAGTCTTGCAGCCTTTCATCCGCGCACTCACAATCCAAACATGCAAAAAAATCGCAAGGTGCCATCAAGACCACCGCTTCAAGTGCCATCTCGAAATAAAATTCACGCCGAACAATTCCTGGGCGGACCAGCCGCCAGCGGACAACCGCTTCAAGTGCCATCTCGAAATGAAAATGAACGTGGCAAAAAAAGCTTGGCGGACCGGCCGCCAGCGGAACCACCGCAACAATGATATATCATCAAACGAGAAAAGCAAAATGGGCGGACCGGCCGCCGGCGGAGAAACCACCCCATGCGACTATATGAAGGCGGACCGGCCGCCAGCGGAGACACCGCTATAGAAACGATTATCGCACAACAAAATTAAACCGAGTCAATCAGTGCAAAAAATGCTCCGGCTCCATCGAGCCAAGCGTGCGAAGCAGCGCGAACAAACAGCGTAAACTGCATGCGCGCGCGCCTGCCCTGCTGCGTTGAGTCACACGAAAATGTGTGATTTCCAGCGCGTAATGCTTCATCACTGCCATGCTTCAAAACGCATATTTTTGCAAACTCAATGAACTTAGAATGAACTTAGCGGACTTAGAAAAACCTCTTTTCTAAGTTCAAGATAAGTTACTTATAAGTCCGAGCTAA
>CAUJNA010003205.1:807500-902500 GCA_963377175.1 Effrenium voratum
TTATTTTGGGTGAGCTTGTCTCACCTTTGATGGGTGAGCTAGTGAGTTGCATACTTGTATAGCAAGCCGGTTCTTGGCAGACATCTGGGGTAACTCGAACAATTGCAGTTTCTGATGATGTTTGGTGTTTAGTCAACCTTGAGAGGATCCCAGGGTCTAGCATAGTAGGTAATCAGCTATCGTCTATTTGCTTTTTGAAGGGTTCCCTTGATTACCTACACTCACTTCACTTTCAGAATGGATTAGCAAAAACAACTTGTTGATGGGAACTAGAATGGTCTTCCCCAAAAGTACAAAGTCTAGCACCTCTTTTGTGCGCGGATTGCTCTGGCCCGGCCCAGTAAAAAGTCAGGAACTCAGAAAGTTAGGAAACGTTGTTCCCTTTGAGAATATAGGAAAATGGGTGTTTGTCCAAATGGGGGGGATCGCAAGAATCGCGGATTTCCTCATGGTTTCCCTTTAAACCAACCCCAAAACGGGTACCCCTGAAGAAGTACACGCTCGCCCACATCCCCCAGAACTGCTTTTGAACAGTACTTTGGGTTTTGGACACGGGAAAAAGCAGTTGCTGGGGGGCTGCTGGCAAATCTTCGTTTTGGGTTCCGTTCAAACCATCCCCAAAATGGGCACATAGAAAACACACAGCCTAAAACTCTCTATCATGGTTGGGGAAAGGAAGTCCACCCGACGGGCCTTTGGGGCCTCAAAACATGTCCAAGAAGCAACTCGGTTTTAGGTGCATGCCAAGCCCCGATCGGACCTGGGCAACTTGGTCACCTGATGGATTTAAGGTTCCAAGTACCTTTCATAAGCCTAGCTGGTATCCCCAGCCTTGGATCCGGCAGCCCGTTTCTGGGCCGATCGACCCCCAAGACGCTTTCAGCTGAGAGGAAAAAAAGGCGGTCATGTTGTATGTTGTGGCTATCATGTTGCCATATCTTCCACAAACAACAAAACAACACATGCGAAACAACATGTCTGCACAATGCTTTCTGCGGCTCCTCCGCTTCAGGGCAGAGCCGCGCTAAAAGGCCTCAGAGAAACTTGGATTGGACAACCACCCCATGCATGGAACTTCTGTGGATGGACAATACCCTGCACCACTTTGAAACATGGGGACCTATTTGTTTGTTGGTATTTAAAGGGGAATCATCATTCCCGGGAGTCTCAGGTGGTGTAGGATTTCGTCCATCCACAGTATTACCCCCAGGGTGGTTCAGGACCCCAGACAAACATCGGGAGCCTGGGTTCCGCCTTCATGGGTTCAGCCAGACACCAGGAAAGAAGCATCGGAATTCTTCAGCCAGACCCCCCACAAAAATATCCAGGAGCCTTTTGAGGGATCCGTTGATCATTTGGGTGTGGCTCACCTTTGTTTTAGGAATCGGACCGGGTCCCGGAAATGGCAACGGTTTTCCTTTCGGTTTCTTTTTACAATCACCCCAAAAGGGGTACCAACTCAAAAAATGACTAGCTACCTTCCCCCTGATAAAGGCCTGGGGATCATGTGAATTTAAATCGGGACCAGGTCCAAGTCACATGTTTTAAGCTGCTAGCATGAGAGGTTCCCTGCGTCCACCGGCTCGCTGTCTGGGGTGCTGTGGATCAGCTTCCCCCCCTTGGTTTGGTTTGCTGGTTTCGATGCTACAGGGGGGGGTCAAATCCAAATCCATTCCACCAATCCCACCAACCCAGGGTTTCCTCGCTTTGCTTCCAACTTCAAGAACAACAACCCAAAAGGAGACTCTCGTAATATCCGCTGAATTACCACCAACACCACCAATTCGTCTTAACCTGATGTCCCCCCCCCCCCCCCGCATTTTCGGACCCTAAGGTCGAAAGAGGAGGATATCGCATGGGAACACTCGAAAACAGACTCATATGCTCGTTCAGAATTGGGCTATGGACCAACCAAATGGTGGTAGCTTCTGGTATAAACCCATTGGGTGTCATTTAGGCTTGCCTCAAACTCGCCGAACCCTGGTTCCCTTTGCGCCAACCTGAAGGTACTCCGAAAGAACACACACACACATGGAGTTTCCATGTATGGGAACCCCTGGTTGGCTAACATGGGGGATTGTGAGGGTGAATGGGGGTCCTTCACCTTCGGGAGGGCGCATCCCCTGCTGTGATTCATCCCGGGTCTGCGCTCCCCTCTAGACATCGGCGTCCACAAATTGACGGGTCTCACACGTGGATTGGCAACCCCCCAGAAAGGAAAAAACAAGTCTACAGTCCAAACCCAAAAAGTGACTAAAGTCTAGGAACTCAGGGAGTTCATTCATTGATCCCCTGTTTGCATTTAACCTGTTAAGGGGCTGCCATGCACCGATGTCGGTCAACACCTGGAGCATTGTTGCTTTGTTGCAAGTCAGTTCTCAAGTGGCTGTGGGTCAAAACACCGTACCCCCCCAGTCAACATCCCAATCCCGACTAAAATAGACTAAAATGGGTGGTGCACCTCCCCCGACCTCCCCCAAATGGTACCAATGGTTTTGACCCACAGCCAAGTCACGGGCAGAACCTGGAACCCTGTTTCCGAAACTGCGCTCGTCTTGAAGGAACCTTGCGGCCGGGTCTACATTGGTGGGAGAGCGAGCTTCTTTACTGGGCTGTCCTCAGATCCTCTGGTAAAACAATACAAATATTGGGTTAAATAGAAACCCCAACTAAACCAACTAAAACCTAAAATACAGTGCAGCATGATTGCGGAAAATGGACGCTTGTGATAGTACGAGTAGGTCATCCCTATTGCCAAATATGCGGCGATCGACAAGGCTCCCAGTTAAGAGGGTTATGAACTCCCCCTTCACAACCAGACTGCCGCCAAGCAGAACAACAGGCAAAGTTCCGGCAAGGCACCGAAGTAGGGCTCGCAAACGAACTTGATAAAGGCGATCCTGAGAAGGTTGCAGCAGCAAAGCGCCCAAAACACCTGCTGGGTGTGTCTTACGTACTCCGACGGTCGGGTTACTTCAAAACGAAACAGCACAACATTTGATGTTTTCTTGGGGGGTGGGGGGGGCGGCGGTGGGACAGATTGCCATATTTGAAGACAAACTCAGATGTGAGGTGCTCACGTAATTTCCGGCATGTGTTGCGGCACTGCAAGAGCAAGGAGCTTCATGGGCCTTGTGAAAACCCCTTTGCTTAAATCCGCCTGAGCTGCATGAACATGAACACGGCACTCAAACGGTTTAGCGGAATCTTATCATGGTGTGTCCACTCCGGCGTTGGGCGGACCACCTCTTTGGACATAGGCTTGTCAAATGGGTTGCGGAAACCCACCAATTGGTGAGCTGTTTTTCGGCTCCCCTGTCTAAGCAGAAGCTCCCTAGAGCCTCCATCTGGCCGCTGGAACCCCTGGTACTATGGTTCGAACATCCTAAGCACCGAAGAGGCAGTTGACTGGGCTTGGTCCAAGTTTCAGACAAACCCGAAGCGCCAGATTCGTTGGATGGGTCCGGCCATGCAAAAGAGGAAAAGAAGGTCCTATACCAAAAAATCCGCAGAAGTAACACACCAAGTGGCGTTGAATTGGACCCTGAATGGGTTCTATCAAATGGGTTCTTTTCGGACGCTCTATGATCCTGTGGTGCAAGCGAGCAAGGGATCCGAATCCGTTCAGAAGGGGTCCCATTTCGGTTGAACCGCGGGTTGACCCCAAGGCCCTACAATGGCTGCGAAATCCGGTTCGCACCACCTAAGAGACCGTGCTGATTCTCAGCAGAAAATGCGGGAATGACCACTATAACAATGCCCTATGGTTTCCTTTAAGGGAGTCTTCTTCCGGCTCATTCCCAACACCCGGAACGGTCTACCTACATCAGCAAGTTCAGAAACCCGACCGAAGGATTCGAATCTCAACCCAAATACCGTAGCAAACATTATGGATTCATTCTCAAGGTTTGGATTTCGCAACCATCCACAGTTGGGGTCGGAAGCTTTCAGGTTTTCACCACCCGAAGATCTTGGAACCAACGTTGAAGCGGCAGCGTTTTTTTCCCCCCAATCAAAAACAGCATTCCATGTGCAGCTACGTCCCGTGGAAAACAATCAAAAATGCATATTCCAGTGAGATATCTCCTCAAACACCAGGGGAAACGCACACCTATCCTCCAGTAGAGAGGTCAGAATAAGCGTACCTTTTTTTCTCTGTAGTCTATTGTCAACCAAAAAAGAAACGGTGAGAAGGGCACTACTGCCGGATCTAGCTCTCTCTCCAGGAGTCCATTGCCATCGCTGGATACAAAAAAAAAGCACCACCTGGATACAAAATGGTACCAAAACGGTTTTGACCACCACAGCCATATATCCATGTAGGTGTGGCTCAACATTACAGAGCTAGGGTTACGCAAATGATAGTGTTTGGTTCCATTTACCAAGGTGCCATTTTGGTACATGTTTTTGAGCCACAGCCATTTCAGCCGATAGCCATCCACGTAAGGCCATCTCCCTCGGCTTTTTCCGAGGCTTCGACTGCCCAGCCGGCACCGCGTTGAAGCCCGCCGTGCGGTCGCACATGCGGCTGATGGGCCTCGAAAAAAAGAACAAAACGAGAAGTCGAAATAAGGACCCCCCCCAAACCTTTTTTTTTTTGTGTGTTTTTGTTGGTGGTTTCCCTTTACTCCCCCAACATCTTAAAAAAGTGGTGTCCATTTACCCCCCTCAACATCTCAAAAAAAAGAAACGGGGTTTCCCTTTACCTCCCCAACAGCTTAAACGAAAAACGTGGTTTCCCTTTAACCCCCCCAAACATCTTAAAAAAGGAAACCAAGCGGTTTCCCTTTCACCCCCAAAAGGGGAATTGTCCTGAAAAAAGTTATGACACCGTGCAGGCCTCCTGCGTAGCTTCATGGAACGTACCAACGCGTTTTCCATTATGTTAGACACACAACAAACAAACTGACATGGGGCCCGTAAAACCTGCACGGCCTCCAACATCCGTGGCATAGTCATATCGTTGAGCCTCACGAAGCACTTGATTGCCCAATGCATTTCTGCCGATTTGTGCGGGATAGAAACATGGGGTTGTAAACAATCCCCCTTGGAAAAGGTTAAATCCCCAAATCAAGGCCCCAGTGGCTCGAAGGTGAATTTTGGACCCCTCGATTTCGATGAGCCCGTTCAGCTATGCCCCAAACCCAACGCGCATGTTCAGCGGTTTGTGCAGGCCTAATCCTCAACTTTCGGGAACCTGCCCGGGCCTCGAACATTCTATGACATTGGGTTCCCTCTAGTTCGCTGTCAAATAGGGGGTCCGGAAAAACACGTCTCTACCAGTACCCCCCCCCAAAAAAAAAGAAGAAGAAACATGCATTCTAGACAGGACTTGGGATTTTGGACATGGGACAGAGCAGTTGTTGGGGGGTGCTGGTGGTGTGCGTTTGACAAATCAAACATTATGGACAATTTAGCACCCAGAAAGGTGGATGGAATTGCCGATCGTTCATAGGGAAGCTGGAATTGGATTCACAGCATTCACAAAACCATACAAGGCCATTGGCCGACCCTGCCAAAATGCATAACACACAGGGTTTCCCATATTAGGCGTGTCTTTTTCAGCCCAGCCCCCACCACCCAAACAAATACTGGTTTTCCCTTTGGTTTCCGTTAAATTCTGTTCAAAGCTACAAAACAAAGTACCTTCAAAACAGACAGAACCATATTATCGTGCTTTCTAGGCCCTAGGATCTAGGGTTGATTCCTCATTCTGTTTAAGAACCATCAGTTTTGCTGGGTTTGCGGAGGTCTTCTAGTTCCTTGGAAAGAATGGGAAGGTACCCCTGTATACTGTCCCATGCATCCAAAGTACTCGCATCCCCACCTTGTCTTCAAACGCAATCCAGTTGAATCGGTCCCTTGGTACCTTCTCAGGATGTACCAAAAAGGGGGTATTTTGGTACAACCTAAGGTAGTTACCAAGAGCTGGGCTCGCCTCCACTCAAGGGAATCCCACTTTCAATTTGGGTGTTCAAAAGGTGATGTTTGGATATCCCCAAAGAGGCTCACGGGGCGCCTCTGTTTTTTGTGCGTGACTAACTTAAAATGGGAAAGACTACAGTATCTGGGGGAATCACTTATAGGAGACAAACCCGAAACAAATCCCTTGTTTGCTGGCCCCAACGTCCAAACTGCTTGTTTCCCACCAACATGCGAAAGTCGAAAACTGGGAAAGTGAGACGAGCGCTGATTGTAAACAACCGGGCGACTGGGTTCGGAGAGTGAACGCGGGGAGTAATTAAAACCGAATGATTCACAAGATGAGGCGTGCAACGATCTGCATCCTCCCACCAATTAACATGGAACTGGGATCTGGTCCCTTTAAAAGCAAAATGGTCTTTCAGGAACCTCCCGAACGTCAGGTTCCATGGTGGGTCCCTAGGACCAACAAGTACCCCTGGATCAATCACGAGCTGGCCCAAATCAACAAACATCTTTGCGGCACCCCAAAAAGGATATCGATCTTTTTGTGAGCCGGTTTTTGCGGAAATTTTACCGGGTTCCAATATGCCCCTCCCAATGAACCATACAGTACCACACATTTTGAACGAGCCTCAATTCGGTTGCTTCGAACTAGGGGAACCACCAACATGGTTGGCTTCCTCCGGGTGTCCCTTTAAACTCCGAATGCAGCACGCCCCAAAAACGACCTGCCTGTTTGGACCCTTCTCAACCTGACCTTCCATTTGCTGAAGTCCCCAGGAACAAATAAGAATATGTCCAGTGATAGGTTCGCTTGAAAAACAGCGGAAGGAAATAGTTTGCCGAAGTAGGAACAATTAAGAATATGTCCAGTGATAGCTTCTTTAGTCTCCTTTGAAATGAACAATAAAAACAAACACATAATAAGGATACAAATGATAATAATTAATTATAATAGTAAACAACATAAATCCGGGGCAAGTGGAAGGAAGTGACACCTGACTGGAGCGACTGGGGTGCCACGCAGGTTTAAGCGCTGCTCCTCATCCCCTTGGGCCCAGAACTCCAGGTTCACCCGCTCCGTCCAGTCTGAAGTCGAATCGAAGCCATGTTCGGGCTTGGGCTGAAGGCCGCAGATCTGTCCCCAGATCCCCCCAAATCCGGGCTGAAGTCCCGGATTTTCCCGTAAAGTGGGGTGCTTCTCTTGTTGTGAACACTTGGGCATATGAACCCAAATGGCCTGAAGTTCGGACCCCCAACCCCAGCAAAAGGGCGAGATAGCCCTCGTAAAGTGGGTTGGAAACTAGGGAAGCCAAGGGACCGGTATGAATACGGGCTATGTACTTCCGCCCTGAGACCCTAAAGTGAGAAACTCGCGAGCCGACGAAAAGTACGTTGAAGCCTAAGGAACCGGATGCCACCGAGCTTGCCGCAACGATGCTGGTTGCTCCGGCCGATTCTGAAGATGGCCGGGAGCTCCGGGACTTTTGGAGTTCCGGTGGCTTCAGCCTTGTGTTCATCTTGCCTTTCTTTTTTTTTTTTGCGGCGGTTCGTCGTGATAATTTTGAGGTCTCTACGTCTGTGCCGGGAATGTCTAGGTCTCTGTCGGCTTGTTTGGGGTAAACGCAAGGTGGTATGTCAGCTCCTACTCTGCAGGCTGGAACTTGTGCAGCACCAGGATTAATTCTGCACTGCTGCGCAGTGGTTGCTGTGCTATACAAACTACAAAATGAATCAACATAATTACATGACGCAGGATGGAGAGTCATTGTGTTATGGAACTGTTGAAGAGTCATTGCATTCAAACGCAGGCGTGCGCTATCCCACCAACGATATCATGGGCTTCAAGATCGACTTTTGACATAATGGCTTTCTTCAACATGCAAAACGGGTGAAGCTTACTGGCACGGCTTGGTAAGCTTGACCGTGTGTGTGTGTGTGTGTGCGCGCGCATCCCTCTGAACGGTTATAGCCAGAGAAACAACACCAAGCGAGCTCTTTTGCTGGTGCTCAGTAGGGTATGATCCAGGGTGTTGGGAATGCACCTAGGGTTCTTTCAGGAAACCATAGGGGATGTTTTATAGGGTCATTCCATTTCTCATTCCCTGCTCAGAACCAGCAAGTTCTGGGGCCCAAACACATACAGCCTGTCAACCACATTGCACAAGGCTGCAGCCACACCTTGCTGGTGTGGGATCTCGAGACCTATACACCCAAAGAAGAATGGGAAGGTAATATGGGTGTCTTTTTGTACGAATCGGACCCCCCCCTCAAACAAAAAGAAAGAACGGCTTCGCTTTTCCTTGAAAACCACGAGAAGAAAGGGTCCCAACTCCGGCACAGACGAGCCACCCACGTTTACCGATTCGGTCTGGGCATATTGGGCCTGTGTATTTTCCGGGATGCCAGTGCCCACAGTGGATGGACGAAATCCGTTGCCACGAAATGACACCATGGTTGAAACCACTGGTTTGTTACGGTATGTATAGGGGAGTTAACCATCAGATCCAGGGTTTCTGAACGGTGGTGCAGAATTTCGTCCATCCACAGTAGTGCATAAAAATGGCATAGTATGTGTATCTACGCCTCAGTTCTGATCAAATGGATGGGACAAACTGGTTACCACTATAACATGGTCTTCCCAAAAAAGTAGAAAGTCCAGGATTTCAGGAACTGATATACACACATGTATGTAAATACACAGGAAATCAGCCTTTCTGCCAAAATATGGCCGTTCCCGTAACTACTTTATCACTTTGAATGGGCATGCGTTTGCTATCGTAGAAAGCGTGCCTAAAACTTGCGATTCGCAAGTAACCACCGCCATTCTACATGCACAACTTCCCCTCACTCGGAAGTGACAACCTTGGCTTGGTCCTCTGACCCTCTCAGACTTCCGCCGAGCAGCCAAGCATGATCTTCCGAGGCTTGCAAGGGTTGGAGATGTCCTAAGCTGGCGGAAAGATGGACACCCCAGCCCAAACCAAAGCTATCCCCAGCGGTTCAATGGAAAACACAACCACTACAGAACCACCGTATACCAGGTGGAGTGAAAACCATCTTAGCAGAAAATTGGCCGCGATCCGAAAGATGATACGTCCCAATGAAGAGAAAACTTGCCCCCCAAGTTTTCTTGCACTTAGAGGAAATGTCATTGATGTTCCATGCTTGTCTTGGAAGGATATGTTTCTATGTGATCCGCTCAGTAGTTAAATACTCAAGCTGCCACAGTTGTCCGGCGCGTCAAACCTTAGTTCGATGTACATCGCGGTTTCAAGTGATCCTGCCCCGGACATCTGGCATGTAGGGATGCATCGCTTGTTTTTTTAACTGAACTATGCCTCAGTTGTTCAGTGGCCCGAGAAAAAAAAGGGAACCCTTTTTGGGGAAGACCATTTTCAGTGGGGCAGCCACTAAGAAAAGGGAAAAAAGGGTGCCACTGAACAAACTGAGATGCAGATGTTGGTGTTGTTTGTTTCACGCTGCTGACTACCGGGGTCTTACTATTGCAAAGAATGACTTGCGAGTCAGTCCCAATGCACATCTTGCCTGAACTTGCCACAGCCCTGACAAAGTTGGCACCCTGTCTCACACAAACAAGGAACATACCAGGGCGTCCATTTTGGAGGAAGATTGTCTTCTAGGAGCCCTCAGTGAGGCTCCATGTTGGAGGCCTCTTGCCCATACAAAATTCTAGAGTAACTGCAGTTTGGAGAGCGAATTCCATTGCAGCAGACCAGTGAATCCCAGTTGACTTATCAACTTGAAGGATTCCACCAGCTTCTTCATTCCCAGGTCAACATCTGCTGAGTAGAAACACGTCCAAGTCAGTCAAAGATTGAATGTAACAAAAAAATGCAGGATAGGAAGAAGGAGTGAAATCGTGGGCTTCTCAACAACCTGCTCAGAGTAGCACGTAGAGGTTGGTCCCTAAGAAAGCGAAAAGGACCCAATACACTGGTTTGGTCATTGGTCTGAGGTTTGGAGCAAGTTGCGTCACAAGTTTGAATCGTTGCACCAGTGTAATGGATACAAGCTGAGTTGGTTCATTCCAAGCTCACAAGCTTAGCTTTATGACCAGACGGGCTCAGACAGGAGAGGTTTTAGCGGAACAAAAAAATACCAAAAAAACTCAGCCAAAAAACTCAACTGAAAACACAGACTCAAACAAAACACAACAAATACACAGCAGGAGACTCAAACAAAACAAGGAAAACACAGCAGGAGACTCGAAAAACAAGACACAACACAGCAGGATATTTGAGTTTGTTTGAGTTTTTGTTCAGTCTGTTTTGAGTATTTTTTGAGCTTTTGTTTGAGTTGTTTTTTTTTGTGTGTTTTCTGCGGTTGTTTTTTTGCATTTTGCCCCTCCCTCACCCCCAACCCCTCCCCGACCCCCAGAACCCTCCCCAGACCCCTGCTTGAGTTGTTGCCTGAGTTGTTTTTGAGTTTTTGTTGAGTTTCTTTTGAGTCTTCCCACATTCACACTATTTCAGATTGAGTTTTTCGGATTGGTTGTTTTTGAGTTTGTTTTGTGTTTTTGCAAATTCCTGGATTTGCGGCCTGTGTGGGCGAGATCAGGTCTTAAGCTTAGCTTGTGTGAAAGTGGTCACACATGATTTTCCGACCTTTCCCTTGGCTATGACATCTAAATTAAAGAGTTTTCCAGGGGATTTCATTTTTGGCCAATGTTTCCATGTACCGATCGGATTCCAGCAGGGTGGTGGGGTCATCCGCGCATTCAATCTTGGAGTCATTCGCGCCTTCAATCCCGCAGGGTCATCTGCGCACGCAATCTTGGAGTCCTTCGCGCATTCAATCCCGGAAGTGCCCACCACAGCAGAGGGTTTGGGGGTTGGGGTTTGGGTTTGGGGTTGGCTTACATCACTTTAGGTTTTTGGGTTTGGGGTTTAGGCTTTTGGGTTTGGCTTTAGGATTTAGGGTTTGGCTTTAGGATTTAGGCTTTCGGGTTTAGGGTTTAGGGTTTAGGGTTGTGGATTTGGGCTTAGGGTTTAGGCTCTTGGGTTTGGCTTGCATCACTTTAGGTTTTAGGTTACTGTACGTTTTAGGGTTCTGGGTTTGGGTTTAAGGTTTAGGCTTTTGGGTTTGGCTCACATCACTCTAGGTTTTAGGTTACTGTAGGTTTTAGGCTTTTGGGTTTGGCTTTAGGATTTAGGCTTTTGGTCTTGGCTCGCATCACTGTAGGTTTTAGGGTTCTGGATTTGGGCTTAGGGTTTAGGCTCTTGGGTTTGGCTTGCATCACTTTAGGTTTTAGGTTACTGTAGGTTTTAGGCTTTTGGGTTTGGCTTTAGGATTTAGGCTTTTGGCCTTGGCTCGTATCACTGTAGGTCTTAGGGTTCTGGATTTGGGCTTAGGGTTTAGGCTCTTGGGTTTGGCTTGCATCACTTTAGGTTTTAGGTTACTGTAGGGTTTAGGCTTTTGGGTTTGGCTTTAGGATTTAGGCTTTTGGCCTTGGCTCGCATCACTTTAGGTTTTAGGTTACTGTAGGCTTTAGGGTTGTGGATTTGGGTTTAGGGTTTAGGCTCTTGGGTTTGGCTTGCATCACTTTAGGTTTTAGGTTACCGTACGTTTTAGGGTTCTGGGTTTGGTTTTAAGGTTTAGGCTTTTGGGTTTGGCTCACATCACTCTAGGTTTTGGGTTTTGGGTTTAGGCTTTTGGGTTTGGCTGTAGGATTTAGGCTTTTGGGCTTGGCTCGCATCACTTTAGGTTTTAGGTTACTGTAGGGTTTAGGCTTTTGGGTTTGGTTTTAAGGTTTAGGCTTTTGGGTTTGGCTCACATCACTCTAGGTTTTGGGTTTTGGGTTTAGGCTTTTGGGTTTGGCTTTAGGATTTAGGCTTTTGGGCTTGGCTCGCATCACTTTAGGTTTTAGGTTACTGTAGGGTTTAGGCTTTTGGGTTTGGCTTTAGGATTTAGGCTTTTGGGCTTGGCTCGCATCACTTTAGGTTTTAGGTTACTGTAGGCTTTAGGGTTGTGGATTTGGGCTTAGGGTTTAGGCTCTTGGGTTTGGCATGCATCACTTTAGGTTTTAGGTTACTGTACGTTTTAGGGTTCTGGGTTTGGGTTTAAGGTTTAGGCTTTTGGGTTTGGCTCACATCACTCTAGGTTTTAGGTTACTGTAGGTTTTAGGCTTTTGGGTTTGGCTTTAGGATTTAGGCTTTTGGTCTTGGCTCGCATCACTGTAGGTTTTAGGGTTCTGGATTTGGGCTTAGGGTTTAGGCTCTTGGGTTTGGCTTGCATCACTTCAGGTTTTAGGTTACTGTAGGTTTTAGGCTTTTGGGTTTGGCTTTAGGATTTAGGCTTTTGGCCTTGGCTCGTATCACTGTAGGTCTTAGGGTTCTGGATTTGGGCTTAGGGTTTAGGCTCTTGGGTTTGGCTTGCATCACTTTAGGTTTTAGGTTACTGTAGGTTTTAGGCTTTTGGGTTTGGCTTTAGGATTTAGGCTTTTGGCCTTGGCTCGCATCTCCGAGAAGGGTTTCTTGCAAACATCACACCAACCAGAGGAAAATCAAACACATGAGACTGAGAAATGATGCTTAAGTCACGCACAGAAGGAGACTCAAGACCCCTGACGAAATGCCTTCTTCAAATCTACTTGTCTACACTGAAGAATCCTTGGACACTCGCTCAGCACAACTCAAGGTAGGAAGCCCTTGAGCAGAGCTGCCTAGTGCTTGCCAGTAGCTCCAATCAAACGTGCGTTCCATGGGCAACACTCCCGCGTAGGATGCTTTACAAGGGTTGTCTAACAGCCCTATTACAAGATTGACGCTCGTCCCTACCAGCCCCAAGTAAAACGGAGACATGTCAATTTGACCCGCTCCAATTTTTCAAGCAAGGCTTACCTGCAGAAAGACCGCCAAACGTCTCTGCTTGTCAGAGGCCAGATCCCAAAGCTCCAGTGGACACAGAAACAACGCCGCCCCCTTGTTGGGGTCGTCTCCAAAACAGGCTTTGAAACCCCAAAGCAGCCCTCGAAATAGCAACATATCAACCTGCAGTGCATTTTGCTCTAACGACCTCCAGCTACTTCCAGAACCAGGCCATGCCAGCAAATCCAACAGCAGCAGTCTCCAATGACCGACCTACAAACGTCGCAGCTCGACCACTTTTCCTGGGCATGGCTGAGTCTTAGGTTTGGCCACTTTGTGACTCTCGCCACTTTACTGCGACTTGTAGGCCGCCGCGTATGCCTGCAAGCGGTTCATACACGTCTGCATGGCCTCGGCCCATGTCAAGCGACTCGAGGTGTCGATGCCGCGCGGTAACGCCTGCAGGGCCAATGTCTAAAACCCAAAGCTGTCGTACTTTCAAGCATGTTTGATATTCCTGTTTCCCTTGTTGAATTTTTTGTCAACTCCCCCCCGCCCCACCCCAAACTAAATGCTAACATCGCCAAACAGAGAGGGAGTTTGAAGACAGGACCCTAGTAGCAGCCCGCGCATTCTTGGCCTGCCTCCCGCACCACGCTGTCTGGCAGGAACCCAAAGCGTGCTTGCACGGTCTTGATCTGCCGGCATCTCTTGCGGTGCCACGCAGACTCCGTGCTGACCTCGAGCCACTCATCCCAATCTGCGCCGTCCATGGCTTTCTAGACTTGCGCCACTTGCTGCGGCAAAAGTTTTGAGTCGCAGTCCAAGCCACGCATGAGTTGGTAGCTGCTGCGCCACTCAAGGGCTCTAAGCGGCAACTTGTCAGCGCGCGTGCTTTTCGGCTCTTCTAGGCGCAACGTGATTGGACTGGTTTGAATTTCAATGTCCGTGCAAAACACAGCATCCGGGCAAATTTCACGGAATCACTGTCTTGGCTGCATGCAGCCGGGCGCAAATAAGAAATGCATCCAAGCAAATTACATGGACTCACTGTCTTGGCCGACTTCATCTGTGTCATCTGGACAACTCAGTACACGGGGCTGTCGTGGCTGCCTTCATCTTCAGACTGTGACAGGAGCGCGTCATGAAACTCGTCTTCAGACATGAGCGTATCATCTTGGCGACCTGCAGACAGGAGAGCATCGTTCTGGCTTTGGGCAAGCTTCGTTAAGAGCTTTTGCACCTGCTCCATGGTGTCGCCCACTGCTCTGGCGCACTTGTTTGTAGCGCGCGCGGCAAACCGCGCGCAAAACAGCTCGCCCAGCTGCGCCCTAGAGCCAGCGAGATCTTGCCACGGCATGCCATTGCCGACGACGCGGTCCGTATCGGAGACGAGGTTCTCCAGCAGCGCCCACAACTCATGCGGATACAAATCGGCAAAATGCAGCGGGGCAAACATGCGGACCCGCCGATGCAGGGCGGACTCATCGGCGCCATCATCCACCAGGGCGCGCAAGGCCAGCAGCCACCCGAGGGCGACGGCCATGTTGGTGGTGCCTGTTTCTTGACAAGGCATTGCCGCTGAGCCACTGTTTGCCTGAGCAGCAAAAAAGCTACGACGCGGCGATGCATCTTCAGCACGCACTGTCCTCTTGACGGAGCAAGACTGAAGCTGCAGGGTGCGCTTCCTTACCAAGCGAACATCCACACAAGGACCCATGAAGTCACATACCGGATTTAGGGGGGGGGTCTTTCCCCAAAAGCTTCCCCAAAACTTTTTATTGGGGCTGAGGTGGAAAGGGCCTTGCTTCTGGCACGCTCAAAGGTCAGGCTCTGCAAGCTGCTTGGCCAATCCATTCACAATGCCGGATTTAGGGGGGGGGTCTTTCCCCAAAAGCTTCCCCAAAAGGTTCTCCAAAACTCTTGATTGGGGCTGAGGCTTCTGGCACGCTCAAAGGTCAGGCTCTGCAAGCTGCTTGGCCAATCCATTCACAATGCCGGATTTAGGGGGGGTCTTTCCCCAAAAGCTTCCCCAATTGGTTTCCCCAAACTTTTGATTGGGGCTGAGGCTTCTGACACGCTCAAAGGTCAGGCTCTGTTATGCATCTGTTATGCTCGAGGACAGTGGCCTGGGTCTCATGAGCTCTCACGCAAAAGGTTGCGCAGGGCAGCGCGCGACACTTGTCGCCACTCAGCCGGTATGTCCTGGCAGGAAGCACAGCCACTTCGTGCAGGGGCATTGGACGACCATGGCTGAGGCCGTTTTCAGGACCCAGGCACTGAGCCAGTAGTTCGATTCCACGGTTGAATGGGATATTACCAGTAAAGCCGGCGAAGCCGGTGCGCGGAAGTTTCTAAAAATATAGCAGCTATAGGAGTGGATTGCTTCTGTCTTCTTTTCTCTCCTTGTGTTCCTCTCTTCTCTCCTTGTTTTCCGCTCTTCTCTTCTCTTCTCTTCTCTGCTCTTCCCTTTTCACTCTGCTCTTCTCTCTTCTCTTCTCTCTGCTCTTCTCTTTTCTGTCTTCGCCCATCTCTTCTTTTCCCTTTCTTTTCTCTTCTCTTTTCTCTCTTCGCTTATCTCTTCGTTTCCCCCCGTAATTGTTAGTATTCCATGCATTTCTGCTTGCTCCGTGTGCACGAGGCTAGCAGAGCACGCAGAAATGTGGTTGAGCTCTTCTATTCCCCCGTGTCCCACCAGGTAAATGGCCCCCCTTTATTTTTAGTATTCCATGCATTTCTGCTTGCTCCGTGTGCACGAGGCTAGCAGAGCAGGCAGAAATGTTGTTGAATTCTTCTCTTCCCTCGTGTCCCACCAGGTAAATGGCGCCCCGTAGTTGTTAGTATTCCATGCATTTCTGCTTGCTCCGTGTGCACGAGGCTAGCAGAGCACGCAGAAATGTGGTTGAGCTCTTCTATTCCCCCGTGTCCCGCCAGGTAAATGGCCCCCCTTAATTTTTAGTATTCGATGCATTTCTGCTTGCTCCGTGTGCACGAGGCTAGCAGAGCAGGCAGACATGTGGCTGAGCTCTTTAGCATTCCATATCTTTTGTATTTTTGTTACTCTTAGCGGTAATATTCGACGTCGAGCATGTCTTTCATGCCGAAGCTGACGGCAGGGTCATCCGCTTTTTTTCGCGCTTCCAACGGGCAAAAACTCCTTCAGTCATGGACGTCAAATTTTGTCCCGGCAGAACGTTTGTTCTCCAGGCACGCAGAGCACAAAGACTGGTACTTGGGCCTTTGGTTGCGACCATGCATGTGGACATGAGTCATTGGTCCCGAGTGGTCCGTGCCATCGCCCGCTAGCTCTGCTGAGCACGAGGTTGGCCAGGCAAACGATGACTCAGCGCTTCTTTTCGAAGGCCTTGCTGCGCCAAGCGAACTGGCAGCCGCCTCTATTGGCACGCGGCAATTTTCAGTGCGGCTGCTGCGGCTGTCCATGCGTTTCTCAAAAACAGACCCTGAGGAAGGCCGCCAGGTGACCGCTTGCATGTGCGATGGCTCTCCAGCAAGAAGGTTCTTCCACACACTGGCTCCATACCACTTGCTCAGAAAGACTGCCAGTGGAGCCGGGACTTTTGCCCAGGGGACATCCTTCCACCAATCCAATGCTGCCGCAGCATTCACCGCCGAAAAAGCCTGGAAGGGATACAGGAGTACTGCAATGTGGCCACTCAGTCTGTATACCAGCTTATACTGGTCCTCCGGCATCGAAATGATGCTATACATCGCTTCCGCAAGCGTCTTCAAATGTTTATCAGTACCAGCAATGATAGCCTTCAGCTCATCGTCATCCAAGAAAGCACAGCTTTTGCCACTAACAGAGGAGTAAACCAGCCGACGATTAACTTGATAGACAAGCTGCCGCACTACCTTGCTTGAGTGCCCTTTCGTCTGCGCCCACAGAGCTTCATCAGCGCCTCGCCGGCATGACCTGAAAAAAATGAACCACAGAAGTTCCTCATGCAGCCTGCAGGGACCTAAACGACTTCTGATGAGAAAGATGAAGTGCCTTGCAACGAAACGAAAACTATAGTACAGGACAGTAATATAGAAAAAAATAAGGAATTAATCACTTAAAAGACGCAAATCTGGGGTTCGGCCAGTCTGTATCATATAGAACAAACAGGCTGTCGCAAGAGGAGCTCTTGGAGGGCATTTTGGCCCGGATCACATAGAAGATGCGCCAAGAAAAAAATACAAACATCATGTTACCGTCCTGGACATAAGCAAGCCAGACAGTGCCACAACCAGCCCTGATATGAGATTGCCACAATCATGGATACTCAAATCGTTCCGAGATGCTCCAACAAGTCTGCGAGCTCTTTGTCCTCCTTCTGCTTTATCAACGCATCAAAGCCTTGCAGTAGGGGCTTGCGTTGCGGCTGCAGACCCGGCTCCAAAGCCAGGTCACCCTCGTCATCCATAGCTGAGGCCCTCGGAGAATGTCATGGCGTTAGGATCCCGAAGCAGAAAGGACACAGACGTCATTCTGATGGGCAACGCAGAATTCATGTACTGCCCCGGCACCACAAAGCGTAGATATCCACCGCTTCCATCCCCACGGATGCGCTGGTTGGAGACGAGGCCAGTGTTGACCGTGTCTGCTGCAGGAGTTCGAGGAGATTTCTCGGTCAGCATTCTGCGTGGCAGCTTGACGGTGAAGACCATGCCCTCAACGGGCTCCAGGATGCACGACCCCCAGCGATAAGCGGCCCAAGGGGCGAGAGCAAACGTCCAAGCGCCGCATATGCCATGACTGTAAATGGAAGGCGCCAGTCCCTCTTCCAAAATTTTGTTCAGCAGGGCCGGCCGCGATGAATGATACAGCACAATTTCAGAATCCTCCGCGGCCGATCCATCTTGATAACATCCCGGCTCGGAGGATTCCAAAGGGAACACTGCAGCTGTGCCATAGGACGCGTCACGCCACTCAGTGGACGAGGACTCTATCCATTCGAAAATGGCATCGCCTGCAAGACCGGCCGGCTTCTGCTCTGGACAGACATAGTTGTACACCAGCGCCTGCTTTCCAGCCTTCCAGTCCACGCAATACAAGGGCTGCTTCGCCTTGTTGCCTAACTGTCTATTCAAAGCAGACTTTGTTGACTCCAGAGACCTATCCACCTCATCCTGTGTGGGACACCAATCCCGGACGGGCGCTGGAGCTTGTGGGGCATACGTGCCTAACGCCTGAAAGCTCATGCCCAGCCCGCGTCCATACTCTTCCGCACTGGCGCTGCTGGCACTAGAGCCCGCAGCCTCCCCTTCACGGACAAATCCAAACAGGATTGGTTTGCTTCGGAAAAGCGCCGCAATATCCGGGATGGCTTCCGGCGTGATGCCAGATTGATCATCGAAAGCAGCCATGGCGAAGAGTGACTCGTTCTGTGTGATAAGAAGCACTGCCGACAAAAAATGGCTGCAAAGCTTCCACAGTTTCCGGAATCAGGGGATGAGGGACGCCATCCAACTCAAGCACTACAACATATACGATCGTCGAACTAGATTCCAATCGTTAATCTCGATGGAAAATCAGAACGAACTCTCTCTCTCTCTCTCTCTTTTTTTTTCTCTCTCTCTCTCTCTCTCTCTCTCTCTCTCTCTCTCTCTCTCTCGTGGGAAGCGGTTTGGTTGAACGTGCTTGACCCTATCCTGCTCAGGGATATGGCCTGTTTTATGCTTGAGGAACCCCGTTCATTCTTTGAGTCCTCTGTCTTAGTGTCCCAAGCATGTCTGGCACATCGTTTTTAAGACTGCGTCTTGACATAGAGCGACGCATTGGGGCTGCTCACAATAAACAAGACAGTCCTGCACCGTCACCACCACGCCGGCATTGCATGTTGCCTGCCAGTGAAATTGCAGACACACTGTTAGTTAGGGCGCGCTGCAAGCGACCCTGGACGCGCCTCTACGTCGATGATTGCGCACGCACCAGGATGAGCTTCTCCAGGACCACCAACCAGTGCCTGCGTTAACATGTCCAAGCTTGAAAAGACCAGCGAGCGCCGGCTAACCCACGCATGTTCAAAACCGTGCTAGCCTACGACTGCGAGCCAGCCTGAATTCGTGCCCACGGCAGGCCCAGCACGCAGAAGCTACAGGATAGCATTGCGGAGCGAAGCGCAGAAGGCATCTGACCGGCTGCCAACACTCGCGCGTGTGCGCCACTCCAGTGGTTCCACAAAGTGCCCGCACACGTAGCCAAAGCGCTGCAGTCGAAACGTGTCTGGTCCCTGCAGCGCCCATTGAGCACAGCGCAAATCTGTCGCAAAAAGGTCTCACAGCAACGCAGCGCCACCCCGAACCACGGCCGCAGCAGCCTGTCCGGTTCGTAGGGAAGGCCTGACAGCCGCAGCAAAATGACCAGGGCCAATGCCATGGCTGCCTGGGCTAGCACTAGCTCACGTGGCGGCCCAGCCATGGCCGCCGCAGTAATCTTCGGGCAGCAAATGCTCACGAAATGTGGTTGAGCTCTTCTATTCCCCCGTGTCCCACCAGGTAAATGGCCCCCCTTACTTTTTAGTATTCCATGCATTTCTGCTTGCTCCGTGTGCACGAGGCTGGAGCAGGCAGAAATGTTGTTGAATTCTTCTCTTCCCCCGTGTCCCACCAGGTAAATGGCCCCCCGTAATTGTGAGTATTCCATGCATTTCTGCTTGCTCCGTGTGCACGAGGCTAGCAGAGCACGCAGAAATGTGGTTGAGCTCTTCTATTCCCCCTAAACCCGAAAGGTCACGCGACGAGCAAGGATGCAGCTCGCCATTTCCTATTCTGCTCAGCTACAGCATCTTGTCATGGAACAAAGATAGCTCACATCACATCAAGCACACTGCTGGCAAGCGCCACGGCTTTTGACACTCGTGCAAGCCATTGAGAACTTCGATCCAACTGAACACATGGAACCTGTTGCGGCACGTCTTTGCCTTGCTTTGCAAAAGGTGCGCTCCTGGCCTTGTCATCGACCATACGCTTGCCGCTCTTTCTGCCCCATGCCCTTCCAAGGTGAGTGCTCCACTGCCGCATCGGAACGCTCCACAGGTGCCTGAGCATCGACAGCTCAACCAGACTGAATAGGCCTGAGACACGTTTTAATGTTGGACCTCGCTTGATAGTTTTCAAGATATCTGAGAAGCCTAAAAAACTCGAGCTGGCACCGTTTGCAGGGAGTGCTGCTTGGGAATAAGGCATCCATCTTCAGGCCAATGCCAACACATCAGATACGGCATCCATTGTGGGAACACTGCAAACACACGAAACAAAGCATCCAACTTACCTGACAGTTCAAAGAGGGGTGGCAGCCCTACGCAGTAACAAGGTCCAGCACTACCCTACTTGCCCGAAAGAAAAGGGGGCCTTGCGACAGGCAGCTAGATCGACGTCTGCCTGAGAGCGAGTAGGCGCCCCTTCCGATTCATGCCCTTCCTCCGCCGCCCCTGCGCAAGCCTCTGCTGCGCTAGCCGCCGCCCCCGCAGACCTAGAAGTGGCCTGCGCGCGCGCAAAATCACAACAGGCATCTGAGGCTCTTCGCCCAAAATACGCAAAAGTGTGTGGAAGTGCACTCTGAGACCGCGCCTGGCCAGCTTGCACAGTTTGCACGTCTTGCAAAAGCTGACGCAGCTTAGCAGCTGGGGCAGTTTTCAGGATGCCATGCAAGTCCCCGAGGTGCCACTCGCGGAGCTCGCTAGGCCAAAGCTCGTTGTCAACGAAAGCACTCAAGAAGGCCATCAGGCCATGCTTCTCCAGCAGGCGCCGCAGCGCGCGATGATTAGGGTCCTCGCTTGACCACACGGGCTCGGTCATTTGAAAATAAAAAAAACCCAACAATAGTGTTTGCCCCGGTGGCCGCACGCCAATGTTAGACACCCTTGACGGACTGAAACCCGTTGACTGCGCCTGGCAACGACAAACTTAAACAGACAGATTCGCATATTGACTGCACACTGCTGCACAAAGTCCCCTGCTGCAGCCGCAAGAGTGCTCAGCTTACCAGAAGTTGCAGTGGACTCGGGCCGGGCTGGCTCGGGACCACGCTGCAGCTGGCCGACCTCTTCTTCCCGCGGCCAGCCCTGTGCGGCTCCGACCATGGAACCTGCTGACCGATGATCCCTGCGTCCATCATCGCCGCGTAAGAGTGGAGACATGTGCCGTTCACAGCGAAGGCAGTTCAAACACACAGCGTGATGATGCGAAGCAGGTAGCAGATCAATAGCCCGGTCCGGAGTAAGGCGCCACCGCCGTGTGGCCTCTGGCCCCAGCAGCACCAGCACCCACCGCGCGACCTCGTCGCAAAGCGCAGCCAGATCACCTGCGCCAGTAGGCAGCACTCCTTCCAGCAACAAAGAGCGCACTTTGACCGCCTGGCATCTTCTGAGTACTCTTGCCGGAATATGTACGAAACAGTGCCATCCTCCCCCGCACTCTTCCGGAAAAACTCCGGGAGCGCGAGCGCCCTCTTGGCCTCCTGCTGTAAATACTTAGACCAATGACATGATGGGATATCATACAATGGCTCCGTCTTCAACTTCGCCTGGGCCGCTCGGCTCTTGCAAAGCCGCTGCAAAGCAGAGACAACATCTCCAGCGGGTATCCTGGTGTGCGTCAGGCTAGGCCGCAGTCGACTGCCATGCCACCGTTCTTGAGCTTGAGTGCCCGAGTAACTTCCTGGCACCGCCCCACCCAGCAGCCCACTTGTCTTCGCTATCCTTGTGCATGTAAAAGCGCTGAAAGCTCTCTTTGCATGCACCTTCTCCGCGCTCGTACATTTCACTGAAAGCGGGCCTGGGTAAGTGGCGGGAAGCCAACACAGCCTTCTGAACCAGTGGCAAAAGGCCCTTGTCCCGTAAGTTCTTCTCTGCAGTCTTCCATGCTCCAGTCCGCCAGACCACTGACCGCTCGTCTTGAGCCTGCCACAGTTTGCGAAAACTGCGGTTTGGGATTAGCCAGCTTGACAAAAAACGTAGCCACAAAGCACGTCGTTTCAAGGTCGCAAAGGGCCTTGCCCCCCTGAATAATATGAACGAACCCCTCGTGCATTTGTCACGGCCCCTTCCCCAAGCCGCAAAAAAAAACCAACGAATCAAATTTCAAGCCAAATTGCCAGGCAAGCCCTTTTGGTATGAGTCAGCTCTCTCCACTACAAAGCCCCGCTGTGTCCTACTAGAATCCAAACTGAGACAGAGCCACATTATATAGAGGGGCAGGCCAGGAAAGTAAAAAATGGACTCTTTTTTAGACCTTGTTGACCTTGTCGGGGGGGGGGGGGGAAATACGGGGTGAACATTATCAGGACCACGGCTCCAGCCCAGCCTGTGAAGCATGCACCTTTGGACGCACAGCGCCCACAAAGTGCGCCCAGTCAGCCAAGAGCGCGTGAGGCAGCACTGATTGGTGCATCGCTGCTGCCGCCGCACTCAAATCCACATGAAATTGGCCAACGCGCTCCAGAGCATCATCCACGCCGCAGCAAATTTTCATCGCCTTGGCAAACGCATCAATAACTCGCGTATATGATATCTGCGACTCCGTCTTTGCGATGGCGAAAATAACTTCGTGAAAGCTGGTGGCCCAGTTGTCCTCTCCGCGGTCGCATTTGTCTGCAGACCAAGATTTCGCCAGAAACCCTAAGCATATCAAAATGAGGCCCTCGAACACCACTCGAAAGACTCCGTCGCCAGAGATTCTCAAAAATGTCTTGTTGCACATTCGAGACCACCACAGGCCTCAGCAAGAAAGAAATGCCGATCCGCGCGCCAACCGGTCAACCCGAACTCACAAACCAGAATATATATATAAATATATATATATATAAATATATATATATATATGTTTATACATGATTTGTACACAGTCTACACACAAATGGCAGAAGACGAGGCACGCAGAAGCCGCGGCGAAGTGTATGATATCGTCAACTCGGTGTCAAGATGGGCTTCAACTAGACACAGGTCATGCTCGTCCGTGCCGCCGTGCTCTTCCAGCTTCGGAGACGTATCAGCCAGAAGCTCCCAGTCTTCAAGGTTCCAAGAGCCTTGCGATAGCCATTTAGCACCGGCTCTGACCTGGCGCAAGGCCATACGCGGCCACCCGCCCCTCTAGTCTAGTGTACTACTGTATCCATCTCCAGCGATGAGCCTGACAAGGTACTACCGTTGAACACTCTCCAAACTTACCAAATGGAGATAACATCACAAATAACCTTGCACCCTCTCAAACAAACCAATCAATGCCTTGAGTAACAAAAAAAACACCAGCCCGACTCGTCTGAAACTTGCTGCGCTTGCTAATTTGGTGAAAGCCAAACAATCCTGACTCCACGAACGGCCTTTCAGCCTTGAGGGCAAAAAACAACGCGGAAATGAGCAGCAGTTCTGGTTTCTCTGCTGCGACCCAATGGCCGCAACGTTGGTCTTGAACCCGCACAGATCGATGCACCGGTCTGCATGAGCAACCACATGTGAGGCAATCTGATAGCACAAGATCGAACAAAGCCAGGGAGAAGAGCCGACACCAACTGCGCGCAGCCCGAACTACTGATGGATCGACGCGCGCCTCTTTGTCGCGCTTTGGAATGTTCTTGACAAAGTTCACAACTGCGTCTTCTGCTGGGGTTTTGGGCTGAGTCCGCTTTTTGGCAATCTCCTGCAAACAAGCGGCGGCGGACAAACTGCAACTGTAACAGCTTTACTTCTTACCCAGCTGATGTTAGGCTGTCACAACCAAACACACTCCCAAACCGCTGCAAACGGCTTTGAGCAACACAATAAAAAAAAACATGGGTGCGGTTGGCCTGGAGAAGCTGCTCAATGCGGAAACTCTGCTTTGCCAAGAGATACTCGCGGATCAATTTCTTCGTGGGTACAGTCAGCCCATGCGCTTCTTTCTGCGAGCGCGTCCTCGGCAATAATTCACACTGAGGATGGCGAACCAACTAGCTGAAACGATAAACATATGCAAGGAAGGCGACCTCCCGAAAGTGCAGCTGCAGTAACTGGCGATGGGAACACACGAAACTGCATTCATGTTAAAATTATCCCGGCAAGAGACCCCAAATAATTAGTGTTGGGTTCAATTTGACGACGGGTGGCCCGGAAGCGTCGAAAGACGTTAAATAGACCCTGACACCTCGCCCACTGCAAGATGAGAAGCAAGCGTAAATTTACACATCAGTGTCCCTTCGTAGCTTCTGCAAGTTCTGATGAGCAAGCTTGGCATCGCGCTTCGAACAACCTATCCTGTCAACTTCTCTTGCGCGCAACGCTGTGCTTTGACTACTTTTCGTAAATAAAAATTGCGATTTGCAAGCCAGAGCCGCAGCTGCGGGAATGGACTTCGAGCACTATTTTTGTACTTTAAACTTGCGACATTGCAGCCGGAGCTCTCTGAAAGCTCTTCGCGCACTATTTTTGTACTTAAAACTTGTGATTTTGTAGCCGGAGCTGCGGGAGTGCGCTTCGCCTTTGGCGCGAGGCTTCATAAAAAACACAGCGCGAACCTCACACGCACCAGCGCGTACCCACGTCCCTGCCAGCAAAAAATGCATTTTTGCTTCAAAAAAAAAGCGTTTGGCACGAGGCTTCCTCAAAAAACATAGCGCGAACCTTCCAACTGTTTCCTGCCAGCAAAAAAAATGCGAACGGCACCATAACGGGACGCACGCGTCAGCCCGCGCCTCCATTTCGCGCGAGTCAGTCGCGGCGAAGACAACTTTCTGCGCACAGGGCCAGCGATTTGAGTGCGAACCTCGATCTAAGCCGGCCTTAACTCTTACCGTCAGAACCCCTGCGTGTAAACAACATCTGCGGAAAAAACAAGATGCACGCCAGTGCTGCCAAAACTCTTGCTGAAATCTGTATGACAAGATGTGGGCGTGGCCCTGATGGAAAGCGATCTCTGAGATGGGAAATATGATGCCCAGCCGCACCACGTGCACTTACTGCACGTCATACACCAAAACTTCCAGTCCATCGTCCCACTAGATCGCTTCCTCTTGCTCGTGGACACACGCACGTATTGCTCCTCTGTGCAAGCAAACGCGGAGATCTTGCTGACCACCTGCTTTTCCGTCCACGGGTCGCCGTCGTGCGCGACCGTGGACTTCACCGTGTAGATGTCTTTTTTGGACTTCACCGTGGACTTCACCGTGGACTTCACCGTCGCAGCGGCTGCGGATGGCCGCTTGAAGGCGGCAGGTCGCTTCATGATGGAGGATCCATGGACATAGCTATCGCCGAGCTGCGCCCATCACATCTCAGTCGGTTTATTAACCCTGGGTCAACATTAAAGGCATCAGGCAGAATAATTTCCTTCTGGAACCTGTAAAGTCGATGGAGGGGACATCTGGCACCACTGACTGACCACACCGAATCCCATTAGAACACACATGTTCAAGTGTGAAGATTTCCTTCAGATATGGTCCACAGGGCAGCAAGTTATTGGCTTGATTTGAGCCACGGACATGTTGTTTCTCCTCAAAACGACATTTGAACATTGGGTGGACCTCTGGCTAACCGCCGACAAAGAACACGTTCCAAGAAGCATGCACACTTATCACGACACATGTGACCACACATCGAGTCCATTATCATGCCATGTGAGCCCAAAAAACAATGAATGCACAAACGACCCCAGGATTGAATGCACAGACGACACCAGGATTGAATGCACAGACGACCCCGTGACCTTCCAGCAGGGTCCCTTGTTTTGTAGAACCCCTTGGCTTCTCTTTAACCCAAGTTCTTGGTTGACGTTGGAAGGGGAGCAAATAATTAAATTTTAGCAGTTAAGTGGGGATTTTCCACTAAACCACAATAAGCAAAAATGTAAAATGTTTCCCAACGACAACCATGAGTTGGTACCCTCTGGAAAGGACTGTCTGGGCTCACGCCCAAAAAAAAATCTCGCGGCGTCCGGTGGTCTTCGGTGGTCGCTGGCTTTTTCCCTCCCGGAAGAAGCCGAGCATCCGCCGCGTGCACCATTGCCGTCAAGAGGAAGACAGTCCTGCGGCAACGGTTGAGACCAGAACCTGATCGGAGGTCTCACTTCCGACTCGTTTGCCACTAAGACGGGTGTGTCTTTTTTTGGGGAACCCTCCCAAAAGAAAATACTAAAATGGGTGGCGTGTCTTTGTTTGGGACCCCCAAAATGGCGGTTTGCCTTTTTGCTTTTCCATTCAAGCCCACAAAAACAAATACCCCAAAGGAGACACATCCTGGTCCGAATCAACACTTGACTAAAGGCCAACTCGGGAAGTGAACCTTCGCCTTTTTGAAAGACTGCAAAACACCGTTCCATCCCCTTCACCCTCACCCAGTTGAGCCGACGCGGCCCTTTGTGATTGGAGCTGAGTCGAACTGAAACCGCGTTCAGCGCCAATGCAAGCCACCTGTTCATACCGAATTCCATCAAGACAGGATAAGGGTCTTGTCTTAACATACTGTGGATGGTTGCGAAATCCATTTCGCACCACCTAAGAAACCCTGGTTTCTGATTATGGCCCGATAAATACCAACAGTATGTTGCTTGGTTCCCTCTCTCTGTGGACAGGAACATCAAAATATGTCATCATGCAATCAACCAACTTATCGCACACATTGGAAACACATGGCGTGCCCCAACATGGGACGATCAGGACCCATTCAGTTGCTGGCGTTGCAAGCAACCAAACATGGTTACAGAGCGAATTCATCAACCATGCAAGAACATCGCATCAATTGCAAATATGTTTGGGAAGCACTCATCATCTGACAAGTGTTCCCGTGCTCCATAATAATACGTATTGTTTCGTTTTTGTCGCGCGGACATCGTGTTGTGCCATGCGTATTCTGTAGACGTGTGTTCGCAGCCACAATTCGGATGTCCTGTTTCACAAATTCGCTCAGCAGCCCTAACAAAGGGACCAAAATCGATCAATCAAACTATACTGATATACAACACCCACCAACCGCACCCGTTGGAATTGGTGGTTTCTCGCAATATTTGCAGGGTTGCATCAATCCTGGGTGAAGTTGGCGGTGAAACCCTTTAGGATCAACCTACCACCTGGTAGCTTTGTGAATCCGCAGATTCTTGGTCTATTCAGAGCTGGCCTCCCCGCCGAGCCCAGTTACAAAAACGAAGAAGTCCACCGGCCATGCTCCTGTTGGTTGTGTTCGCATTCAAAGGAAAGGCTGGCTTGACGGAACTGGAAACCATTTTTTCCGCGAGTTTCCATGGGCGAACGGTTTGCTGATCTTTTTGAGGGCTTTCCCCTCTCCAAATATATATATATATATATATATATAAAAAGGGCTCGCGACCCCTTGGGTGTATGTCAACGACTCGGACGGGTCTCTCACCCCTCGCGCTTCCAATCAAGTGGATTGGCAAGAACAAAAGTCTCCGTTGTGTTTGCTTAAAATGGCAACCAAACCCCAAAAGTGACCAGCTCACTTCCTGAGTGGACTGGCCAAACAAAGTAATCAAGCTTTTGTGATGCCACTAAAATGCTCCAAACCCAACAAGTAACGTGAACTTAGGAAGTCTAAAGTGGGCTGTTTTCAGATCCCCTGCTATTCTTTTTGTTAAACTTGTGGGTCAAACTCTAAGACCCCCAACAGCTAAACCAACTAAACATCTAAAACTTCAACAGTTGAACCTAAGAGTTGAACCTGAGGATTCGCTGGTTGAATCGCCAAATGGCTGTGGCTCAAAAACATGTACTAGAATGGCCCCCTTGGTAAATGGAACCAAAGACTAAAACCTGCGTAACCCCAGCTCTGAACAAAACTGAGCCACACCCAAATGGCCACCAAACCCAAAATGGCCACGGCTGACGTGCCGAGAGAGACGCCTACGCCCGAGACGCGCCCGGGAGCTTTTGGTCCTGTCCATGGCCTCTTGGCCCCGGAGCTCCACGGCCTCCGCCTTTCAGCTGAATGGGAGAAGCCAAAGGCGAAGAAGCAGCTACGAAAAAGTTGCCCGGTTTTCTGCTGTTCTTCTTCTTTTTGGGGGGAGGGGGAGTAAGGGGGTGGGATTCGGGCTTAGGCGGAGGGGGGGTCCATGTCTTTTTGTGGTTTGAGCGGGGGGGGAGGGGAGAGGGGGTCTATTTGTTATTTTTATTTATTTTTTTTGAGGGAGGGGGGTGGTCGGTTTTTTCTTTGGGAGGGGAGGGGGGGGATTTTTTGGGAGGGGAGGGGGGGGGGGCTGACGATTCTTCCATGATCTCAGAAAAAGCGTGGTGCTGAAAAACTGGGCAACACAATATACCTCGCGGGGTTGCTTTTCGTGTGTTCCCCATCCAAGGCTGGGCTCGTTCGGGTGGATTCCCCATTGTGAGGAGGACGGGCACTCGTTTAGCCTCTATGTGGGACGGCGGTTGAGTTTGTAGCCAAAACATAGTTACTTGGGTTGGGACCATTGGACACCTTGCCGCCTTGCCTCGGAATTCGCCAAACCGTGGTTCCCCAACAGATTTTGGGTGAGCTGGCCTCCTCAACAAAAGGCACCCACGATCTATAATTTAGGGAACGGGCCTGGCGGATGGGGTAAGGGGGTACCGCAATGAGGGGGAAGGGGGATAGGTGGGTGACGGGTACGGGGTAAGGCACTTTCCCGCCTAAACCAAATATCCATATTAATCCGCAATTCATGTTAGAAAGCAACTACACCCTGCAAGAACCGTTACTCTGGTAGCACGATTTCCTTGCTACCATACCAGCCCCCACCCCTTCTAACTACGAGCAGTACCAACGAACTAACCACTAAAACACATGCAAAGCAACTGCACCTTTGCTTTGTTGGCCGATGTTCAAGCATAACGAGCAGAACCCACCAAGAAAGAAACCAAGGCTCAGAATCCGTTTGGGGAAGCCTCCCTTTGCAAAGGACCTGGAAAGACTTCATTTTGGAACCACCCCGACACCAAAATGCATCAACCTAGTCCTTGGACCTTGGACACGTGATTCAAAAGGAGTCTACAGCCCAAATCAAGTAAAACCCCACACGCGGAAAACCATGGTTGCCAAACTGGGAACACGGAAAGGTGATATGTGGTTTCCATCGCTTCTGGCAAAAGTGAACCGTGTGTTTCTTGTTCTTGCTCTTCGACCGCCTGCGCAAGTTGACGGTTTGCCGGCAATGGCAACTTTCACCAACACTGTCAACACTGGCTGAGGAGGATGGCTTTTGAGCCTAGGTCAGAATAAGGGCACCATTTTTTTGCTGGTTTGCCTATTGTAGTGGGGCCCCAAACCCTCCCAACCACAAAAAGGGGTGAGAAAGGGCACCAATTGGGGGACCTAGCAGTAAAAAGGGGGCGACTTTTTGGGTCTCCTCTCACCGCCTCGAGAACTTGGATCAGAACCTCGCCGCGCGGGTGTCGTGAGGGCGCCTCGACCACGCTGGTGAGGTGCTTCATGTGCCGGTTGTGCTTCGCCTTGGTGAGGGCTTCCCAACCACCATCTCGTGGGATAAAAGGGGGCACGCCCAGTTTTGGGTGGGTGCACGTCTAGTTTCGCCAAGCAATTCTCTGAGGGGATCCTCGACTCTTTTTGATCGGGTTGATTTCAAAGGGCAACAAAGCAGCGCCGCAAAGGTTCCCCTTTGGTTGGGCTTCCCAGCGTCCCGTGCAGCACCTTTTGGGGTGCCCGATTATAGGACATCATCTCATGGCTGAAGTTGGCGACTTAAATACTGTGGATGGAAAAAAATAAATAAAAAAAAATCCTGCACCACCTCAGAAACCCTGCCACGATCATCCTGTAAATACCAACGAACCTTCTGGCTTCAACCATGGTTTCTCAGGTGTCATCCACGTCCAAACAACGCCCAAGGCCTGCTTCTTAGGCCCCCCGCCATGTCCGTGCCCAGCACAATGGACACCAGCATCCGCCGCACGTACCTCCGGGCTCCAACTTCGGATCCTTAGGACACCCAAACTAAACCCACTACCCGGAGGGGTCCCTTGAGAAACACACATATCTGCAATGGTCAAAACTCACTTGGATCATGTTCATGGCTGCTTTTGGAGGAAACACCCCCATATGAACTGCGTCAGACTTGCAACATTGTTTGTGCTCCCGCATGACGACGGTTCGTCACCAGGACGTGGTAGAACCACGAACCTAGACCGAGGTAGTTTAAAGAGTGTGCGTTAAAGTGCCCAAGTGCTATTAACTTGCAGGACAGCCCTAAGGGCTTAGGGACGGCCAAGAGGCCAGGAGAAGTATACCGACCACAGAGACCATTTCCGGAGGAAATGGGCGCATGGAACGGTCCTCACATTCTGCAAACGATAACACAGGAAGGAAAACACGGGAGGGTGAGAAAATTGAAAAGCCTCTGTCCGGATAGGAAAGAGCCTCAAACCAATCGGATGAGAAACTTACTGAGAACTTCGAGTCCGCATGTTTGTCAGAGCCCTCAAATAACCATCGAAACTTGGGATGAAGAACCACAAGGCTGATATCAGGGTATCAGGTAGGGAGCCCTTTTTGGGTCGGGTTTGCTTGCTTCCCCACGCGGATCCGCTTCAAAGGCGCAGACGCAGACTGCAACCAGATACGTACCCCAAGTCAGATATCATCCAGATGTCTATGTCAAAGAGGCGGCCAACAAAATAAGGTCTGTGTGTTTGCCAAAGGGGACTCCAGATGATAGTTTTGACACCGGCCCGAACAACCTCAGGTTTAGCTCTTGCACCCTCGACTCCGGTTGCCAAAATGGGAAAGCTGAAAGAGTCAAACATCAAACCACCAAGGGGAGCTGGGCAGGCCCACCAATGTTTGGAGTTTCTTCGGTTTTCCACACACAATCACAAACACAAACACTAACCCCCTAAAATGGTACCCATTTTGTCTTTTATTTTTTTTGTTTAAAGGCACGGACGCCAACGCCAACACCAACACCAACACAAATTCAGACACAAATTCAAACAAAAAACACAATCACAAACAGAAACACACACACAGACTGACGCCAACACCAACTCCAACACCAACACAGACTCAAACACAAGTCACACAAACACCCCCGCACTCTCGACTGAACCAAGCCGCTGTTGGAGATTCACCGTCTCCTAGCGAGACGAACCGATTCACCCGGATGTTTCTCACGTGCCTGAAGGACCTGAAGAGAAACCAAGGTTGACGTTCGAGGATGCATCCAAACACCCTCTTTACAAGGGGATCCCCTTCCGCATATTGCAATGCATGTGTCCCTTCCAATGTATCCTACGAGCCCTGGTTAACCTTTGTGACCTTTTTGGAGACTGAAAAGGCGAAAACCAGCTTGAACGGCGAAACTGAATCGGGGCAACTGAGGGTGCCATGTGCAAAGCTTGGATTCCTGCCATGCTCACAACTTCTGTGGGTCATGGACATGGCTTGCGTCAATAGGGCATCTTACTCATAGGACCCTTATGTGGGATTGAAGGGCTGTCAACTGGAGCACATGGAGCACACTTTGGGGTGTGCATAGACCAATTTTGACACACATGGCACACATGCTCATGGACTACGCCAGTGGAAGACACCCTACTGGGATGCACGATCTACCTCTGTGTGTGTGTTTCCGTGTTTGTGTGTATATGCTTGAGGGTACCCCTTTCCGTGTGGGTGTACAGGCAACCAACAGAGAAACCGAAGCGATGTTGGGGGTCACCTAAAACAAGACACCTGGCACCTGGTGCAAATGTTCAGTGGAACTGGCCTTCAGGGCACCTTTCCAGCTGGCATACTCAATGGAAGACGTCCTCGCGCAAAGGGTCTCCCTTCCCACCGGGGAAAAACACAAAGCTGAGAGCATCCGTCTTCCTCACAAAAGAAAAATGGAAAACGCAAATTGGCAAAATGTCCCTGAAACCACTGACTCCAGAACTCAGGAGGTGAGTCAAGGAACAAGATGAAAGTGCACCAAGGTCGGCACCCTCAGGTCTAAGCGAAGCACTTGGAGGGAGTCGCAAACCGGCAACCTATGCACCCAAAAACCAGACTACGCGAAAACCCAGGAACACGTCCACGTAACCCGTGCTTTTCTCTGCGCCTTTTCCTGAGTTGCTTGAGACAAAGGGTTCCAGTGGTGCTGGATTTGGTCCATCTACAGTAGTATTCTCGAACAACTATGTCAACTAGTAGGTTGCTAGCCTGCAACTAGTCGGGTACTAGGCAGACTCGCAGAACGTGTCATGGATCTGCAATCCATGCCGGATAGGCAGGTAGATGAGGGAAATCAGTTCTGCTCATAAACACACGTTTCTCACAGAAGACGCAAAGGCCTCTCGAATCCAAGCGGGTAGCTTAACCCAGCCACAAATCCATCTGGGATACTCCAAGCCCTGAGCAAAAGGTGGGTCACTTGGATGGACAAGCCGATTGAGTTCAGCCTCTCGAAAGGTTTTGGAATCCAACCCGAGCCTCCTCGTTCTCGGTGTACTCAGTATTCAGCAGCTCGAACCAATTGCAGTCCTGGGTTCCCGGCTGAAAGCTTTGGGGTCCGGAATTCCGAGACTTCAGGGAGGGTTCAAAAGAAGGGGTTGCGCAGTTCAGGATACCTGGGCTTATCTTATGGCCACCTTTGGGCCCTTGATTTTTTTGGGGGGAAATTGGGAGAAGTGAGCCCCGCCACAAAACTGGGACATGCGTTTGCACTTTCCCCAGTCGAGACTCAGACATCAAAGCTGCTCACCTCTGGCCATGGCGCTCACCTCTAGCCATGGCGAACAATTTGTTGGCAAAATGGGAAAACCAAAAGGACAACAAGGTGACCCTCCCACCAAATAACACGGAGAGCCTGACAGGGACCCGGTCCCGCCAGAGGTCAGGTTCCATCTTAATTGGTGGGAGGGTAAGTACTATTATAGTCTAACCATCCTGCTGAAATATGCCTCAGTGTCAGCATCAAAGCTAAAGGGGCAAAAGGTGATGCACCTGCTTATGTCCATCCTATCAATCAGCCCAACACCATGACAGAGAGGGCTATGGATGAATACGGGACCCCCTTGGTCCGAAACATATGTCCCATAAGTGGGTCTAACGACCCATAAGTGGGGCTTTGCCCTGCGCAAATCCACGTTAACATCCGGATCCTGTTTGGGTCAACGGCGTGTGAATCGCACCGACAAAGGCATGGACCAAAAAAACGGGGCCGGCCTGGCGCTTCCTGGAGGTAGCGAGCAACCGCCGTTTGAACTTGCACAGAGCTACTGTGGATGCACGGAATCCGTTCGCACCACTTGGAAACCATGGAAAGCCATTGTTTGTTGGTGTTTACAAGAGAATCATCATTCCGGGGTTTCTTTGGTGGTGCAGGATTTCGTCCATCCACAGTATTGCCGTTTGCGCAAGGACTACAGATGCGAGCAATTGCCACTCGTTTCTGGGGCGTTCAGCCGAAAGCAGCTAGTCATTGAGCCCTACTGCGTTTTAGTCGAACATAAGCTGTGCACCCCTTGAAGAGAATTCCCACTCTTTGAATGGGTCCACAACGGGGTCAACAGGAAAACATCGGCTTTTGCCACTGTGGAAGCTGACAGAAGTTGCAAGAAATCTGGTGAACAAAACACCTGTCCGTTCCAATTGTTCCCATCCCGCAGGATCTCAGTGACTCCACTGGTCATGCAGGCCATCCGTCATGTGTTGTCAAACCCAATAATGTTGACACCAAATTAATAAGTCTCTCCTATTCATCGGGGGTGTTCCCTCCGACTCCAAAAGAGGTCTGAACCCCCCCACTTAAAGTGGGGGCACCCCCCTATGAATCCACCAGGGGATTACAACAAATCCGCGGTTCCCATTAGGACAAAGGCAACGTAACGCAAAAAAATGGTGCGAGCTGCTCTTGGACTGGCAGCCCCCATGGTAGGACTTCTTGGCGCTTCACCCAAGAAGGGCGTGCAAGTGGACTGACTTCCTGAAGCTTTTAGTTTACCACGACTAAAACGGTCCAAACCCAAAAGGTACCGAAAGTCCATGAGATCAAGAAGGGAGTGGAACTAGACCCACAGTATCGGTGCAAAGCATGAAAAACACCATATGGGGTTCATCTCCACCACGGAGACAATCTTGCATTGAAGCCATGTGACTGCCAAACCAGTTTGGAGCGTGCCCACTCAAGAAACGTTGCCTGCCATCAGGTGCTATAATTCTCAACAGAACAGCCTCTGGGTCCTCCAGATTTGAGAGGTTAGAATAATAAGGGTACCCGATTTGCTTTTCGGGTTTTGTCTATTTTAGTAGGGGAACCCTCCCCCAAAAAAGACATGGTAAAAGGGCACTACTGGGGGACCTAGGCCTTGAAAGATAAAACCTTGGGTGAAGGTCCAGAAGATTGAAAAAAGTCTGCTAGTGACCCTGGTAGAGCCCAGACTCCATTGAACAAAATGGTAATGTATAAGGGAGTACGCTACACAAATGTTCCTCCAATGATCATGGTTATGTGGATTTCAGGAACCCCGCAACACCATTCCTAGACCTACAAGAAATGCAGTGGCAGTGACTGGACCTCCCGCCATCTTGTGTCAAGCGGCCGCGTCATCCCTCATCAACTCGAAGGCGGTCCTCGTCCCGAAGGGCCCCCATGGGTCTGTCCCAATTCGGAACGTGCCATGTTGGATGGTTTTTGAAGGGAAACAAAGCAAGCCAGCAGTTTAGGGAGGATTGTTGCGACACCAACCCAAGGTGAAATCTTTGCCTCATCTCACTTTGAGTTAACTGAAACCATTTCAGTGAAAACCCTGCACAATGGAAAAGTACAAACGAGGCTTGCAGACGGCGCTTCTGTAGCATCACGATGACCCTACAACGTTGCAATCAACCAGAATCTCACTGACTGAGTTGATTGACCAAACAAAGTCTAAACCTTTCAGCTTACCACCAAAATGGTCTTACACAAAAGTATGAAGTCCATGAAAACAGGGGGTGAGTTCTTACAAGCTGCAGCCTGCCTTAACTTCCGGCCGACCACAGCATCGACTTCCCGCTTGGATCTTGCAACCAAAGGGCCTGTTCATGGAAGCTGAACCTTGCAAACATGGGCCGGGATAGGAACACGTGAAAAATGTGAAAAGGACGAGCCATGTCCGTCGAACCCTCCAGGCTCTAGGCGAGTCAGAATCACAACCTGGTACGAGAAGGGTCTGCCAAAACCAATGCAAACAGCAAACATCAAGAGCGGCCACACGTATTTGTGGTTGTCCTTATCCCCAACCAGGATGCTTCTCCACGTGAACCACGGGTATGTGTGTCATGACTGGTCCGCCTTGGGTTTTAACCCCGGTTCTGGGACTCACCTTTCTAATAGGAGAACTTCCAGGTCACGAATTCTCCAAGCGTTTACCTGCAAATCCTACCCTTCTCGGAGGAGAGTGCCATTGAGTTGGGTGTGTGGTTTTATAAGACCCATTTGGATCTGCATGGTTTGATTTGAGCTAGCCTTTGTGGTGTTGGCTTTTGTCCGCATACCAAACAAAAACCACCCATGCACATGAGGGCCCGCGGGTTTGACACAAACCACAAACCCCATGCGAAAGCGCTTCACGGCAGGACCCAGGACCGGTCCAGAGTCCCAACTCCTCATTGCCATCTCGCTGAACCAAAATCGCTGGTCCAAAGCAATGCAAGAAGGATCCGACTTTTCCGACTTAATCGAAACCCCGGAAAGTACCCGCCTGTCGTGGAACCCACCAGAGAAATGGTTCAGTTTGAGAGATGGGGGTGTTTCCACTGAAATGGGGGTTCAGACCATCACTTCCCGCACATCCCCTTTGTCATGGGAAGGGCTCATTCATCCGAGACGAAAATGAGTGAGTTGATTGGCAAAAGCTGAGGCTTGCATCCATTTGCTTAAGTCCCCTGGAAAAACTGACATATTCCCAGTAGTGATCGCTTGCCTTTAAAACAAACAGGGGGAAATAAAACATTTTCTTAACCAAATGGAAGCTTGTACTTGTACTCGGACTCGCCAACAGTGACTATGAAACTGGAAGCCACAAAAACGACCGAGCCCTCAACAAGAAATCCTGATTCTCAGTTGTCTAAAGGACCCAGAAAAAAAAGGGTTGAGTTTGTGGGCCCATGGATGAAAATAATAGGACCAACATGGAAAGACCAAAAGGTCAACTGGTCGAATTTGGACAACTGAGTAGTAAAGTTGACCGACAAAGAATGATGAACTCTGCCAACCAGCACACATTTTGGCACCTCAACAGGTACCCGCCCAAACGACCTAACTGGAAGCGCTTGGAAAACCATGCCCCTCAAGGGACCGATCGTTTGGAGGGCTTCATGTCGGACAGGGAGTTGTGATGCCTGCTATGGATGGACGAAATCATTTCGCACCACGAAGTCAAAGCATGGGTTGAAACCAAACTGATTGTTGGTATTTACGTTGGGGAATCGAATCATTCTTGTGTTTCTTAGGTGAAGGGGACTCCAACCAGCCTGCAGAAGGGAACTAGTTGGAAAACTGAGGGAAGCAAGGGCAAAAGGAGAGTTGCCGGTACCTAGGCGTTCCGTTTTTCTGATCTGCTAAAAGTGACTAACTTTTAGTGGGTTAGACGGAAACCCAACCACTAGACCCTACCTAAAAACAACTGCCAAAGTTACGTAATTCCCACAGTAAGAGTCCACCCGAGGACGGCCATTTTGCGGTCGGGGACAATCTATCGGGGCCTTCAGCTTGACCAATATCGGTTGTGGGTGGTATTCAAATGAGGAGAGCACTAAGGCCCCTGACTTTTGGTCCAAACCCGTTGACTTTTGGTTCTACCAATCCAGTAAACAAATTTCAGTAGGCCTCTGTATCCCAAACATACCCAGGCAGAAGGAACAACCTTTGTGGGAACCCAAAATTGGCATCGTTGTCCTTGTGGTTTCCGTTTAAAGCCAGACACAAAAAGGTTCCCTCCCAAAAAACGACGCACCCAAATCGCCTTCTGGGGGTTTGGGCACTGAATTGGGCTTGTATCCAAGACAAAAACATCACAGACACACAGACACACAGACACACAGACACAGAGACACAAAGACGCAGAGACACAGAGACACAGAGACACAGAGACACAGAGACACAGACAGACACAGACAGACACAGACACACACAGACACACACAGACACACACAGACACACACAGACACACAGAGACACACACAGACACACACAGACACACACAGAGATACACAGAGACACACAGAGACACACAGACACACACAGAGACACACAGAGACACACAAACACACACACACACAGACACACACAGACACACACAGACACACAGACACACAGACACAGAGACACACAGAGACACACACACACAAACAGACAGACACAGACACAGACAGACAGACACAGACAGACACAGACAGACACAGACAGACACAGACAGACACAGACAGACACAGACAGACAAACACAGACACACACAGACACACACAGACACACACAGACACACACAGAGACACACAGAGACACACAGAGACACACAGAGACACACAGAGACACACAGAGACACACAGAGACACACAGAGACACACAGAGACACACAGAGACACACAGAGACACAGAGACACAGAGACACACAGAGACACACAGAGACACACAGAGACACAGAGACACAGAGACACACAGAGACACACAGAGACACACAGAGACACACAGAGACACACAGAGACACACAGAGACACACAGAGACACACAGAGACACACAGAGACACACAGAGACACACAGAGACACACAGACACACACAGACACACAGACACACAGAGACACACAGAGACACACAGAGACACACAGAGACACACAGAGACACACAGAGACACACAGAGACACACAGAGACACACAGAGACACACAGACACACACAGACACACACAGACACACACAGAGACACACAGAGACACACAGAGACACACAGAGACACACAGAGACACACAGAGACACACAGAGACACACACAGACACACACAGACACACACAGACACACACAGACACACACAGACACACACAGACACACACAGACACACACAGAGACACACAGAGACACACAGAGACACACAGAGACACACAGAGACACAGAGACACACAGAGACACACAGAGACACACAGAGACACACACAGAGACGCACAGAGACACACAGAGACGCACAGAGACACACACAAACACACACAGACACACACAGATACACACAGACAGAGACAGACACAGACAGACACAGACAGACACAGACACACAGACACACACACACACAATTGGCGGGTTTAAGCTGAAGCTCGTTTACTCACTGCTGATCGAGTAGCTTTGCGAAACACATTGTATGTTTCTATTTGCCACTAAAGTAGTATTGCTAAGAAACGTTAAGTTGACAAAAACGAGTCAAGACTTTTGATTTGCACTAGACTGGTCTTGCTAAGGTGACCCAAGTCCAGGAACTCAGGCGTGAGTTTCGGCTTCGTTTTTCATCGGGCCAAGTCCAATTTCACAGGCACCTCGGACTCCCAGCTTTCTATGGACGTCCGAACATGGAACGCACCAAGGGAACTCCTGTAATTTAGATAAATGCTCCTTTGTTGGCTTACTGCCTATTGAGAAATTCGCCTCGGCCCCAAAGGGGCCAAGGGCGCTCAGATCTCTTCTCCAAAGAGAATCTTCGCTTTTCCCTCCCCCAACCCCCCACCCCCCCCCCCCACCCGCCCCACCCACCCAAATCCTGTCCGGCGGGCCTTGAAATTTTCGGGGTTTGTTGGCGTTGAGCTCCATGGGTCCATTTTTGTCGAAAATGTGCTGACAATCTTGCTCAAAGACTAACCTCAGGCCCAGCGCCACCCAGCCTCAGGTCCAAGTGTGTATGAAACAGGCCTTGCCCATCCAGCAACCCGCCCACAGCCCGGCACACCCACCCATGGCTTCGCAGCCTGCGCACCCAGCCCACCAGCAGGCTCAGCCCAGCGTGCCAAGGTCAGGTTTGTCTAACGTGTCTGGCCTCAGGCCAACGACCAGTCTCACGTGTCTGAGACTGGTCTCAAGCTATGCCAGCTACCAAGCCTGTCTGACGTGCCCCTCAGTCCGGCTGCCCAAGCAGCTCAGCTTAGGCTGACCAGGCCTTGACCTCCTGCTCGTGTCTGGCCCCAAGTCATCCAGCAGGCCCAGCCCCTTCGGCGCAGTCTGTGCCAGCCTGAGACTAGCCTCAGGCCCAGTCCCTCAGCCCGCCTGCTGGCGTGTCTTACGTGTCTGCGACTGGCCTCAGGCCCAGCCCAGCCAGCAACTCGCTACCCAGCCTCAGGCCCAAGTGTGTATGAGACAGGCCTTGCCCATCCAGCGACCCGCCCAAGCACAGCTCAGCCCAGCCCGCCCAGCCGAAGTTCCAGGCGCAACCAACAGCGTACCATGGCTTCGCAGCCTCGTGGCTGAGACTAGCTTCAGGCCCAGCCCAACCAGCAACCCGCCTAAGCAAACCCCACCCAAGCCCACCCTGTTTGAGACTCGCAGGCCTCAGCCTATCTAGCGCCGAGACTGAGCCTCAGCAGCCTGGGCTCAACTAGCGTCTCGCCCAGCCCAGTCCGCCTGCTGGCCAGGCCTGTCTGACGTGTCTGAAACTGGCCTCAGACCCAGCCCAGCCATAGCCCAGCCCCCTCAGTGCGGCTGCCCAGCCCGCCGTAAACTAGCTTCAGGCCCAGCTCAACCAACAACCCACGCAAGCAAGGTCCAGCCAAGCTGCCTTTTTCCAAGGGCACTGAGCAGCTGAGATAGTCTTGGTTTTGGATTTCAAACCTTCCGAGCCGGCTTCCGAACATCGAACTAGCACGGGCGAACTGGTGCGGTCACAAGCTTTCAGTAGGATTCGGACCTTCCCAACACTGGATTTCGGTGTTCCTGACCCTTCCCTCAAACTAGGCTGGGCCGAGGCGGGCAACGCGAAGCGTTTACAATTAAACCCTAGCCCAACATCAGCTGCAAACAAGAAGTATCCCCCGATAAAGAGCCTTCTGAGAACTGGTCATGGGGAAGCTTGCTTTGCCCGCCAAAAGTCGTCAATAGGCATGTGCAAAAGTCAACATCAGAAACTGCAATCCTTGGGGAGATCCTGCACATAGCTGCAGGTTGCATAGTCCTTCTTTTTCAGGGGGGATCCCCCAAAAGGGCTTCGATTTTGTGGTGCCAACTCAAAAACAAATACAGCCAATTTTACCTCTAGGTACACGGTTTTTCCTGGATACTTGTGGTGTCTGGAAGCAAAAGGGGCTCCCCACCCACCGAAGCCGAAGTCAATCGATGCAAATCCATCGAAATCCAAGGCTCGCAACATGGAAATTCTCGAGGACGCTCTTGTCGTTGTATCTCAGCGCCAGATCTGAGAAGGTCGTCTTCTGGAAGTCGTTGTTGAAGCCAGGGTGCCTTGGCAAGGACAAATAACGAAAGGCCCCAAAAAGTTGGGTTGCAACCATAGTGCCATAGGTGTCCTTTTGGAGAAATAGATGGGTTTGCCTGGTAAATGGTTTATAAAGCCCATCTAGACCAGCGCCTTCTATTTTTAACCAATACGAACCTGAAATATACACCTATGGTTGCGACCTCATTTACGCGGCTTTAGGAAGAAGTAGCACCAGGCTCGATCCGGCCAATGTTGAACAAAATCAACATGTTTCAACTTCAACAGTTTTGGGCCCAGGTTGAAGTAGACGGATGACAAATGTTCAGTTGATTTGGATCAGCCGTCGGGCTGATCGTTGCTACTGGGCGGATCGTTCCACTTCACCAAGCGACGGAAGGTTCCAACCCAAGGCCCGACTTACGGCGGGCCTTGGAAAGGCCAGCCGTCTGGCTGGACTTATAGAATGCAATCACCAAAAGGGGGGCTTCTCAGAAAAACGGGGACCCCTCTTTGAATGGCTTTAAAGGGAAAAAGGACACCGCCTACCTGGAAAACAACTGTCCCCAATTTTGAGAAACACCCATAGGAACAATGCCAGGCAACACGGGGGGAAGAAAAAACGATAAAAAAACACATGGCGACGGTAGCCCCCTCAGTTGGTTCCCCAGGGTTTGAGGTTGCCACGCTGTTTCCGGGCCGAGCCTCAGCCCAGCAAGGCAATTCAAAAGGGAGACCTGCAGTAGAGTACTGCTTAAAAGGGAAACCGAGAAAAAACAAACAGTTGCTTCTTCTAGGTGTTTTGTTTCCGGTTTTTCGGAGACAAGCCCAACATCTCCAACCAAAATTGGAAGCGTATGTGCGAGTGCCCAAAACTGCCATTGTGAGAAGGTTCTACCTGTGTAAACAAGGCTTGCACCATACACCTTCAGACATGTAGAATCTCAATGGTGAAACCGGAGCTAAGGTGAACTATTGTGGATGAAAAAGTCCGGCACCACCTAAGAAGCCCTGGCATGATGATTCCCCGGTAGATGCCAACAAACAAACTGTTTCAACCACGGTGTCAAGTCTGTGCGAACGGATTTCGTCCATCAATTGTATCTCCCTGGTTGAATGGGCCAAAGTGCGAAAAAAAACACGACAAAACTCGGGCAACCATAAGTCTCATCTCGAGCAAAGCGCCATCCCTGAGCCGAAGAATGGAATGGGTGTGTGGACTTGGAAACCAAACCTTCGACTTGCTTAAGTCAACTGAAAAATAACAATCATCCAGTAGTGAAACTGATGTTCTTTAGGACCAAGAGGGGGAAGACTTCTGCTTAGGCTTGTCAAGCAGGCCCTTGGGGCCCTTGCGGACCTCGTGTATGTTCGAGGCGTGTTGACCTAATATAGATGATCATCCCATGGAGTGTGTCCGACCGCGTCCTCACACTCGTGGGACCGAGAAATAATCACTTGGGAAACCAACGAGTTCAACGGTAGGCTTTTGGGCAAAAGAGACAAGGAATGGGTGTGACTTGATTTTAAGGGGAGCCCCCGAAATAGTGGTTTTCCTTTACGTTTCCCTTGAACGCCAACCACAAGGGCAGACAGCAACAAAGAGTGATGTTCAAATCTGAGACAGACTTAGACACCCTGCCAATTATAGTTCTATGAACTTTTTGCTGGCTGATGGCAAAAACGAACAGCACCCCAAAAGACAAACAGCTAAAAAAGGTAACACAAATAAACAATCTAGCATGCAAAGGGAAACTGCGGGAACCTCAGGGGAAAACCGATTCTTGAGGGTTCCCCTAGTTTTTGCATAGGCGACCTTTTGGGAAAAATAGGTGGCCCTGGTACATGCCTTGTAAAAACCCAACTCTACAGGTCCTTGTTGCGAGCACGATCACCGTGTGCAATGCTCAGGCAGTATCAACTATGACGTGCCCAGCACAGATTCGGCGCAAGCTGGTCAAATTCACCCCTTGCAAGATTCGTTCCTGAAACTGGTTGCTTGGAAACTTCATGCTCCGCAGATTTGCGGGGAACGTCACACCAACCAGGCGTTGGTTGAAGTGTGTGCCAAATTCAAGGACTTGCAAGCTGCTTGGCAGCGTGATGTCCAGCAAGCTTTGATTAAACCTGCTGCCAAAGACCAACATTTCTAATGTATCTGGCAAAACCACGCCCGATAAGCTTTGGTTGAAGCTCTGGCCGAAGACCAAGCTCTGCAAGTTGCTGGGCAAAGTCACGCCCTGCAAGCGCTGATTGAAAGTGCTGCCAAATGTCAGCTCGCGCAAGCTGTTTGGCAATACAACCTCCAGCAAGCTGTGGTTGAATTGCCGGCCAAAGACGAGGCGTTTCAAGGTTCCTGGCAAAGTGACCCCCTGCAGGCTCTGGTTGAACGCAGCTCCGAAGGACAGGCTCTGCAGGCTGGGCCACAGAACTCCAACCAAGCCCTGGTTGAATTGGTCACCAAAGGACAGGCTCTGCAAGGCGGGCCAAGTGATTCCTTGGCTTGCGACTCAACCCCCTGGAAAAAAAGGCTGATTTTTGTGGATGGATGAAAGGCAAACAGCAGGAAAGGCAAAGCATACCAAAAAACCGGCTAAGACTGGCAGTGATTCCATGCATCTTCTTGTTGAAGCTTCTGCCCAGTGCCAAACTCTCAATGTTGTGTGGAAGTTTCGCTACATGCGGCCCGTGTCGGAGATCAGGAAACGGCTGCTTATCAAAGAGCCCGGTGGTTGAAGCAAAGGCGAGCTTGCCAAATTCAAGCGTCTGCAAGCTGCTTGGCAAGTACAACCCCTTCAAACTTTGGCAAAACCTCGGTTGACCCAGAAATAGTTAGAAGATGATAGAAGATGTTCACCTTTTGTGGCCACTAAAATAGATTTCCCAAACTTGGTGGTTTGAGGGTCCGGGTAGACAAAGCAGGGTGAAAACCAACAGGTCGATTCGCCAGCTGAGAAACTCCCATCCAAACTTCAGAGTGCGAAGGTTGCTGGGCAGTCGAACCTGAGCTCGCCCCTTTGGGACTCAGAGATAAAAGGCTAAGCTCTTGCGACATTTTATGAAGAAAGGTCCAACATGGGAAAACAAGAAGGATTCGCTTTGGACAACTGAGCTTTATTCGGGCATGTCATAAATCTAAACTCCAACATCGAAGCGGGCTAAATCGGGGGATATCCTTCCCCTGTAGGTGTCCCATTGCACGACCAGACTTAGACCCGCAACAAGTTGTTCGCTTTCTTAGTTGAAAGTTGTTCGCTTTCTTAGTTGAAAGCTAAATCATGACGGAAAGCGCAGCCAAAAAGAACGACAAAAAGCAAAACTTACGGTAAATAAAGTCTGGCAAGGATTGGGTAAACTGAACAAAGCTTGGTGCTTTTTAAAGGCCGAAGAAGGTGAAGTGAAGCGAGTCACTCCCCAGAAGCTTTGGTTGTATCCGGTGCCCAAGGTCAAGCTGAGCAGGGAGTCGGGCAATTGGACATCGTGCCTTGGTTCAAGTGCAACCTCCATCGCCGGATATGAACTTTGGTCCCGTGGGGAAAAACTGGAACATATGCCCACTGAAATCGAATCCGCTGAAAAAGAACCGGGGAAGATCAAGAAAATGCTCATTTCAGCAAATGGAAGCAAACCGATTCAGACTTCAGCTTCCCTCGTGGACCTGCAGGGGGCCTATGCGGGGGGGGTATGATAAGCCAAGGATAAGCCAAGGAATGGGCTTTAAGGGGTGAAGGAAGTCACCCTTTCTCCCAGCCCCCCTTTAGCCGTCTCCTTGGCCAATTGCCAAAAGGTACCTCAAGCGACTGGGGCTAATTCAGATAACCCTTACTTAGTTGGTGGTTTAGATTGGGTGGTTAAGGGCGGTCTCCCATTTACTCTCTACAAGATTCAGGGATTCAAATCCCCAAACCACCAATCCAAACCAATGCAGGGTTACTTGAAACCTTGGTTGGTTTGCAGGTTTCAAAACACATAATTCCCCAAACAAGTTCTGGGTTAGGAAGAAAACACTACCCCCCAAAGAGTTCACCTTTGGTGAGGAACACGTGTACCAAAGAGTAAGGGGTCAAAATTCTAAATCAGCCAAGGTGCAAGCTCTGGTTAAAGAGATCCCCGAAGGTCAAACTCTGCAAGCAAACGGGAAGATACAAATCCTGGAATCGCCGCGAGACCCCTGGCAACTTGTGAAATGGGTATGCGTTGTTTAAGTGAACTGGTTGGTGTCCTTTGGGTATGCCTTTAAAACAACCCAGAAAAAGGTACCGTCAAAGAAACCAGACCCATATTCCTGCCGCACAAGTCAAGTCGACCCCCAGGTGATCCTATCTGGTGAGGATAAAGCAAGGAAAGCCATGAATGGCGGAAAGTCAAAAGGTAGGAAGTCGGCAAAAGGAATGCCAAAAAGGAGCTCTCATTCTGACAACTTGACACCCACCCACCCATCTTGGTGCTTTTGAGGGTGTCTTGTTTTTGGATTGGTTAAACTCACTTCCTGAGTGGATTGGCCAAAACAAGTCCAAACTGAGAGGTTTACCGCCAATATGGTCCAAACCCCAATCATACTAAAGTCCGAGTTGCGGAACTCAGGTTGAGTGAGTCAAACGGAAACCAACAGAAGCAGAAGGCCAGGCTTTGGGAATAAATATCTTTCCAACCCTTGGTATGAGCTTGGAACCAACTGACCGTTTTGGCAACCCCTGAAAAATGGACAGAACCAACAGACCTGAATACGTAAAAACAGGATCCAACAACAGTGACGCTAATGTACTGGATGCATTTACCTGGTTTTGTAGGTAACCAAGGGCTTGCCACCCTTTCAAACAAAGGAAAATAGCGAAGGCCTACCTACAAAAGCGTGCAACTGGGATCCACAGAAAAAAATGGACCCCTAAGCGGGGCTATGGGAAGGGGGGCTTATGCTTGGCTTATCCCGGGCTAGACCCCCCCCCCCCCGTAAAGGTCCGATGGGAAGGCTTGGGTCCGATCCTGGAGCCTCAAGTCGTGTCTTTCTTTACGGCGACTCAAATTTTGGGAAGCCAACAGGCCACTGAAGCCCATTTGGGGTCCCATTCCCCCATTTTGAGACTAAACAAAACATGCCCGTTTCACGAGTTGCCAGGGGTCTCGCCAACCAAAGGACACCAACCATTTTGAGACAAACCCATTTGCCTGGAGCCATTGGTTGAACTCTTCGCCAAAGGTTAGGCTCTGGAGGCCCTCTGGCAGCCACACGTCCCAAAGGCTTTGCTTGAAGCCAAAGCCCAAGGTCAGGATCTGCAGTTTGCCTCAGCTTCGCATAAGCTCGGCCCAAAGAAAAATGAGGGGCCAGCCACAAAGTTCACATGTTTTTGTTGTCGTTCTTTTTTTAACATCTTCCATCTTATTTGTGTGGTAGCTGAGCCTAAAGATTTGCATGGGGAAAAGGGTTTGCACCTGTTCTTGGAGTTGAGCTTGAAGATGTGCAACAGAAAACGCCCTTTTTGCTCGTTAAGTTTCAAGGGAAAACCCCCCTCACACCAAAGCAAGAAAAACGTGTGCTGGGCAGGGAGTTGCTGGGCAGGTCGACCCCCTGCAAGCTCTGATCGTAGCAATCTCCAAAAGTCAAGCTCTGCAAAGAATCTGGCAACGTCACACCCATCAGGCTTTGGTTGTACTTCCGGCCAAACGTCAGGTTCTGCCTGGCTGGGTCCGGGAGAAACCAACAAAAAAAAGCTGTTTGCCGGTGAGTGAAACGGGCATGTCATCTTCTGAGTTGACTGTCCAGAACAAATTCTACGTTTTCGCCAGAAAGAAAGAGAAAGAGAAAGAAACAGAGACTGAAATACTGATGACATCCGGCCACACCCAAGCTTGAGGTTTTGAAACTGAGCGGAGAACTCAAGTAAAAAGCCGAGCTCGGCTAAAGAAGCCGCCGAGCTGCAGGCCGTTCGGCAAGATCACTCCCTGCAGGCTTTGGTCGAAGTGTTTGCCGAAGGTTAAGCTCTGCAAGCTGCTGGGGAGGGTCACTCCCTGCAGGCTTTGGTCGAAGAAGTCCCCGAAGCTCAGGCTCTTCAAACGTGGAAACGCCATCCGTACCGCTTGGTTGAATTCTCTGCCGAAACTCAGGCCTTGCCAAAAGAGCGTGGGTTCTCGCAAAAACTCACCTTTTGGGGGCCCGAATGGGGGAGAACAGGGTCAAGTGCAGGTGAGCGGCTTTGCAAGTTGCTTGGCAGAACCACTCCGTCCACGCTTTGGTTCTTCGCGCCAATCGTCAGGCGCTGCAAGGACTGGGGCAACGAGACGTTGTGCAAGACCCGGTGGCTGTCGAGCAATGTCAGCTCGCTGACGCCCTGCAAACACTCCTCCGGGGAAGCGAGACTTAACCCCGTCATCGTTCAACCCGAATGGGAACCTCGGATTGAGAAACCGCTTGATGAACATGTTTGAAGTCCCCTTTCATTGTGGCTTCATCACTTTTGGCGGGGAACACCCGCCTTTTCTTTGGGACGTTTTTTTTCTTCATCCGAGGTCAACATTCAACCTGGGATGCAAGCCTTTTCTTTGTTCATCATCTTGGTTAGGGTCAAAGCTGTAAAATTTAGAATGGTCCCAAACCTTGACAGCCAAGTTGCGGTCCCCCTTTCTTCACCGGGTGCTTAGATGGCCCGGGCATGGCTACATACACCAGTTGGTAGGTGGTTTGTCCCATCATTCATAGGGATTCTATCCATGCGAACTGGTGCGAACTGGATTTCATCCACAGTAGGAGCTGGTAGGAGTTTACAAAGGGGTTGGCTGGGGGTTTAACCACTTAGCGATTCTTGGGCCATCTAAGTACCCCTGGTTCACCCCTTGAAAAACGACCCCTTGGACCTTTCTGAAGTAGGAAGGGGCGGGAACCGTGGAAGGAAAGCCCAACCGCTCAAGCCGGAAACAAGGCACCTTCATGGCTGAATTTGCTGAGAGCTCCCGAATTGGATTCGAACATTTCTGGCCACAAGACATCGGCGGATTCCTTCCATCGAGTCCCCTGGAAAAAAAAGAACATTTCCACTGGTAGAGAAATGTTCACTTCCCGAGTGGACGGGCCACAAAAAGTTCTGGAACTTGTTATTTGCCCTTTTTCATTGGTCTTCCTAAGCCCAAAATCCGAAACGGAACGCAAAAAATGTGAGGAACAAATGCAAAAACGAATTAAGTTCAACTGGAGGACTTAGCCAAACACCAAGCAAATCTCCAGTTCAGCTGGAAGATTCCGGCTAAGCCATGAGCCTTAAGCGTCAGCCACGTCCTCCACCGCCTCCGCGGAAAAGGCTTCCACCTGCGTCAGCTGCAGCACCTGCCATGCCTCCAATACCTTGGTCCCTGTAAAGGCGAAGCTGCATGGCTCGAAGCTCGGCCACCTGAGCGACGACGAAACGAAGCCAGTCCAGAAAACGGGTTGGAGGTGGCGAATCTGTGGATCCAGCCCTGTAGGAGAGGAAAAGAGTACCTGGAGTCTCCATGACCCTTAAAAAATGGGGTCAGTACCCAAAATAATGGGGTCATTGACCCATTTTTAAAAGGGTCACGGAGACTCCAAGTACTAAAAGAGTACAAAGAAACAACCCTGTAGGATATTCAAAGAATACTAAAAGAGTACTCAAAAAGAAACTACAGGCGGAAGAACAGGTGATCGGCTACGTCAGGTAAGTGGTTTGTAAGCCTGGTGAGAGAGCACCCAATGACGGGAACTTACAACTATAGCTAGCGGGATATCTCACCGTGGTCATTACCCACTTACCAAGTACCCGATCGCACCTTTAAGAACGAATCCAAATCCGAGCTGAACTGATAGCCCCGCCTGAATTTGGATGTCTTTTTTGAGGGGCACCCATCTTTTTTCGGTGGGTTTCGAGGAAAGCCACAGGACAACCATCCATTTTGGTGCAACCCTTTTTTGAGAAGAAGCTTTGCCGCCTCGGTTTGGCGATAAGGGGGCCTAACTGAGGCGGCCCAGTCATCGACTGTTGAACTGCACAGAAAGTATTTCCTGCCAAAAGTGACAAACTTTTAGTGGGATAAATGGAAACAACCGCTAGACCAACTAACTGAAAAAATAAAGAGCTAAGGAACCGCATTCTGGGAGCCACCAAATTATCCGATATCTGAATGCAAACGAAGGGACCCCTGCTCCTCCAGCGTCTTGTTGAGCAAGAGCTCCTATGGTCGGGCCAAAATGTCCAAACCAAACTGATTAATACCAACCTCCTCTGACCTCCATTTCATGGGCACAAGGGGTCTAATAGGGGCTGATTCCCCATTCAGTTCAACCGCCGTTATAATCAGCAACAGGTGTTGGCGGTTTCAACTACGCTTTGGATCACCACACTGTTGAAGTAACATGACATCATGTTGAAGTTCATGAGGGGCCATGGATTGCTTGTTCAAACACATCTTGCTAAACCTGGTCGAAGACATTGCCTGCTGTCGCTCCACCGCATCGTTTTTTCCATACCCTAAGTGTCCCTTGGCCTCCTTTGTTCCTGTTTGGATCTCCTTGTTGGTAGTTTAGCTCGTTTGAGTGGATTGGCCAGACAAAAGTATGTTCGTTATGTTCACCACACACATTGTACTTCCCCAAACAGTATGAAGTGCAGCAGCTCGGGAAGTGAGGCTAACCACCTCAGCTTTTTCCGCAACCAAACATGGTATGCTGATTCTGCTTAACATGCAAGTAAGACAAAAAGGGACCCGAAATACAAACTCAGGAAGTGGCCAAACAAACTCAAAGGGCACTGGCGCGTTACCTCAGGCGATTTGCCCAGGACATTTTGCGAATGAGTACGGCTTTCTACATTCATAGGCAAGTCCCCCCGCCCGTCCTCTCCTAAGGCTGTTAGCTTTCTGAAGGGGGTGCCCAAACCCAAACCCCCCAGTGGCCAGTGGAGAAAACACACACACACACCACACACACACACCACACACACATTGGGCCGTCAATTTGTCAAGGGGCTTCCGATTTTGTAACGGGTGTCCTCCCTAAGTTGCTCAAAACGGGCTCGCAACCAGGTCGCAAACACATCTCGCAGGCCTTCTCCTGATAGAAGAGCCGAAGCACGGCCCCTGCTCGTGGGAGCTTCTTCCGCGTCTTCTCCAACAAGTCCTTGCCCAGCATTTGGTCCTGAAATGGCTATGTGTAAAAAACCCCATACCCCCAGTGCCCCAATCCACTAAAATCCCTCCCATTGGTTTTGACCCACGGCCAAATCTCGAAACACCTTCGAAATTTCGTGGGGAAAAGGAGTGCCTTGCGCTCTGGTTGCTTCCTGGTCAAGGAGTTTGCCACCCAAAAAAAACGCACCAGTGGAGCTCTGGGTGTCCTAAAGCAGGGGCCCCACCAAGTGCGTGGGGGGGTTCCTCCTTTTTGTCCCTGAAACATTAGGGGTCCCTCCACACACCACTCTTTGGATGTCCAACCTTAGGTCATAATCAGGCTGTTTTTTGTGTGACCCGGGATGGTTGCTTGGTTGGCTGATAACTATAGTTCTGGCCACATCAAACTCCGTTTGCGGTATTGGCCCAGCCTCCTGTAGGAGTCGGAGTCCCTTTTGAACCAATCAAAACGCGGTCTGTCCAAAGAAAAGACACGCGGGGGCAAATCACAGGGGTCTGGAAACATCGGCAAAAAAAAAGTGGTTGGGATTGAGTTGCGGGCAGCCAACCAACAGAGAAGAGGGCCCTGTAGACTTAAACATGTTACGTTGTATTGCTCAGTGTTGGCCAAGTACTGCTCAGGATTCATTTTGTAGTGGTTTAGGGTTGACCGCAGGGTTGATTTCCTAACGCCACGGTCGGGAAACTGTTACGTAATCCGTCCCGGTTTTGTGAAAAATCATAGGATTCTCTATGGTTGCCCTGCAAAACCCACAGCACCAAATGCCATATAATCCTTGGTTTGACAGCCGCCTTAGACTTCCAACCCCAAGAAGGCCCCACAAAAGACACAATCCACCTACAGTTGTTGTTTCTGGTTTCTCTGTTTCGGAAAAAACATAAAGCAGCAGGACAAAACTTGGCCCACATCTGTGAACACAGGCAATATCATGTGTCGAGTAGCCTCATTTGCCAACCCCAAAATACAAAACTGAATTTGGATCGCCCAGGAGTTCAGCAATGAATCTGGAGCTCCTCCCCTCGCATGAATAAGGAACGGTTCAGGGTAATTTGCCCTAAAATCGGGCGACCAACCAGCCAGCCAACCAGCCAGCCAACTAACCAGCCAGCCAGCCAACCAGCCAACCAGCCAACCAACCAGCCAACCAACCAACCAACCAACCAACCAACCAACCGCGAAGCAGCCAGCCAGCCAACCGATGACAACCAAACAAAAAAAGCTACCACCCCTTCTGTCCAAGGCTCTGAGACCATGACGCGCAGCTCTGAGCCATCAAGCCCAGTCAGAACCAATTCGCGACCTACAGGGTGGCCGCCGCGGCAACTAGGGGCTATGAGAGTTCAAGCCACGTACGTCTGTGCTAAGTACTACACTGTTCTTAGGGAAGGAACCTTCATTGTGGGCCCGAGATCGGTTTACCCCTTGGCCGGTGAAACCGAAAAAAAATCACAACCAGACCGAGGCAGCCAAAAGAAGTAATAGTAACACTGGGATTCCAACCACAGCAGAAGTTTGAACACATGCATCCAACAAGAAAAAGCTCAACCTAAGCCTTGTCGCATTCATGCTAAAAGTAGCAGTAGCAGTAGCAGTAGCAGTAGCAGCAGCAGCAGTAGCAGTAGCAGTAGCAAAAGTAGTAGTAGTAGTAGTAGTAGTAGTAGTAGCAGTAGTAGTAGTAGTAGTAGTACTGGCCAAATTTTGCTAGTAGTACTAGCGCTAGCGGTACCGGTAGTGGCAGTGGTGGTATTTAGTGGTTGTCGTAGCGGTAGCGGTAGTCAGCAGCAGCAACAGCAGCAGCAGCAGTAGTAGTCGTAGTAGAAGTGGTGGTAGCAGCAGTAGCAGTAGCAGTAGCAGTGGCAGTGGCAGCAGCAGTAGCAGTAGCAGTAGCAGTAGCAGTAGCAGTAGCAGTAGCAGTAGCAGTAGTGGTAGTAGTAGCAGTAGTGGTAGTAGTAGTAGTAGTAGTAGTAGTAGTGGTAGTAGTAGTAGTAGTAGTAGTTGGTAGCAACAGTAGTAGTTGCAGTAGTAGTAGCAATAGTTAGTAGTGGTACCAGTAGTAGTGGTAGTAGTAGTAGCAGCAGTAGTAGTAGTGGTTGTAATACCGGCAGCAGCGGTAATAGAAGTGGGAGGACTAGCACCAAGACTAAGACTGGGAGTGGGAGGTAGGGATAGGAGGAGGAGGAGCAGCATGATGAATGACTCAAGCATCACCATCACAATCATCTTCATATCACCATCAGCTTCAGCTTCAGCTTCACCTTCAGCATCATCGCACTCATCAGCATCATCGCTATTGCCCTGTTCGTTTGTCTATTCAAAGGAAGTTGTTCGATCGATCGATACATGTACATGGAAAGGTAGATAGACTCAGAGATAGATAGATAGGCCGATGGATAGACAAATAGATAGGTGGTCGGTAGATACATAAATAGATAAATGTATCGACAGAGAGGGGTATTGGTGAGTTAGATAGAGAGACAGAGAGCGATATATATATATATATATGGCTAGATAGATAGATAGACAGATGGATAGATAGATAGATAATAGATAGATAGATAGATGGATGGAAATATAGATGGATGGCTAGGTAGAAATTAATAAAGGAAAAAACAACCCCAATATACATGTCAAAAAGAGAAAGAGAAAGAGCAAGAGCAAAAGAAAGATAAAATAAAGAGAAACTGCAAGGGAAAGAGCAAGAGAAGGAGACGCAGAACAAAAGATAAATCAATAACAATCATAATAAACAGAAAGAAAAAAAACAAGATAACAGAAATAACAAGAGCAACATTTCTTATATTCTTGAAACTGCCGCCCACCGGCTTGGCCGACTGTACTGCTATAATGACCCGCCATGATAAGAACCGTCATAGATGTGTATCTCAGTATGCAACAGTAACTCACGACTCCAAAGGGCAATCAAACAAGAACACTTCCACACCAAGGCACAAATGGACATGTGTGAAACTAGGGCAGCACCCCCAGGAAACACACCCACACACCAAATAGGAGACAATCTGCAACTTTCACAATAGGTCCAAAACTCGGAATACATACGGGGAATATCTGCTTTTTTGGTACCCTGTTTGGGGTTCGTTTGAACACCGACCCATAGAAATCAAAATCCAAAAATATGATGGGTTTGGCTCTGCTCACCCCCGGGTCGGCAAGCTCGCCATACAACAGGCAGGATACAATCCTCAAACCTCCAGTGCCCACGGAGACATCAGGCACATTTCGGTATTCGAAGCTCACAAGGCTTCGCCCCCAGACTAAAATTTGGCCGTTCCACATCCCCTGGTTGAGTCACAAACTTGTAGCGGTTGTGGAAACTACCAGCAACCAACTATAAAAACCTACAAAGCTCAGGCAGCGAGTGGCTGGGAACCCATACTGTGGATGGACGAAATCCATTTCGCACCACCTAAGAAACCCTGAAATGATGATTTCAATGTAAATACCAACAAACGTTATGGTTTCAGCCATGGTTTCTTGGGTGGTGCGAACGGATTCCGTCCGCAGTACTTGAAGACACCCGTCGATGGATCGATGGATCGGGTTTCCCCTGGTCTCACTGTTTTACCATGATCAAAGCCCCTCCTAAGTGGTGGGCTCAAGGGAAACCACCGATTCCCTTTCTGACGTTGATACCCCCCAGAAACCGTCAAAATAATGACCCCAGTTCCCGTGCCAAAAACGGCCGCCCGCGCCTTCGAAGGCCGGGGCGGCCAGGGGCTTCAAGCGCCGGGTGTTGAGGCTGCCCAGCAAGCACCGGGCGATGCCGCCGTCGCCCATGGCGCCCGAAAAGCGGCCGGCACCCGCTTTTAGGCGTTCACAGGTTGAAACGGCCCACCCGGAAAGGATGAAAACGGCCCAAGAAAAGAGGGGAATCACCGAAAAAGGCGATTAGCGCCAAAATGAGGAACCCAGAAGGGACAACAATGACAGTTGGCCACACGCGGTGGTCGACTTGGTGTTCGTGGTAGTTGGGTCAAGGAAGTGAGAAACATGTAGTGCGCAAGCGGACCCGACCCCGTTGGTTAGAAATCGTCATCGTGCTTTGGGCATTCTAAAAAATCCACTTTGTAGGTCAGAAAATCAAGATCTAAGTTGAATTAATTGCGAGGTTTCCATCCAACATGGCTTCCTATATGTTCCCTGTAAACATCACCCCAACAAGAGAAATCTCAACTAAAACTGGTCCAACAACTGAGGTTTGAGCTGGGTCGTTCGCCGTTCAGGTTCTGGGTGCCCGCTTTGGGGTTCCCCGGCTCCTAAAGGGAGCCCTGGCGTCGGAAAACGCGCAAGCGGCCCGGTTCTGGGCCTAAACGGGTACGCCGATCTGTTTGGAGGGTACACTGTTTTTGGGGGTGGTTTTGAAGGGAAACCCAAAGCACATTTCCGTTGCGCCGCTTTTGGGGGTCCCAAAACCTCAAAAAGGGAACCACACCCACATGCTGGACTGTCTTTAAGGGAACGCGGGCAACCAAGCGCTTCGGGGACCGATCAGTTTGAGAAACATGAAAAGTAGAATGGGGTACTAGAATCAGGGAGAAAGGCTGCCTCTTTCGATTTCGAGAGCGGAACAAATCGGTTGCTTTCCTTTGGTGTGTTTATCTGTGTATATATATATATATTATGTGTGTCATTTCTGGAGGAAGCCCTAAACTGTTCTTTTCCCTCATGGTTTCCCTTCTAAACCACTAATTTTAACAGGGTAGCCTCAAGAAAGACACACTCATGTATTATACCTTCACACAAAATGACGGTGAGCCCATCTTTGGTTCTAGCGAACTTGTAGTCGAACTGGTATCCTCCCATCCACGTTGCCACGGAAAGTGACAGGGGTTTCTGAAAGATCATGTCCAAGCCCACGAAGACTCAGTTGCCCAAAGGACCCAGAAACAAAAGGCACATCTTTTGGGACCTTTACCCAAATTAGACCAACATGTGGAAAACCAACAGGTTGAAGGGTCGATTTGCTTTGGGCAAATGAGAAGCTGCAACTTGACCGGGGGTCTTCATTGGTCCACTGAAAGGGATTCTTTGGTTTGTTGGGGCCAGGGCGAATGCTGATGTGATTTGCTGACAAAGGCGTTCATATGTCAATTTTAGCCAGGAAAATTGATTGAAGAGTTTCCACAGGGAATCCCAAGCACCGGTACTTGTTCCCGGACCGTGGGAACTCTCTCTAAACAGGTCTGTGGGAAATGACCACTTCTGTGATACAACAGAACGGGCTTCCCCAGAAGTGGCTGGATGAACCCCAAGTGATCCCACAACCCTGCATGGAAACAGCACAAGAAAACTGTATGCACCCAAGCCCCTCCCAGTGGATCCACTTAGCTGTGTAGAAGGTAAAACATATTCTTAAGCATGGAAGGTGGGAACTCTTCCGAGAAGAGCTCGCTGGCTTCGTGTCGAATTTCCAGCGAGCTGCCCCACGTCATGCACGGCGCCGGCGATGACCTGCCGAAGTGGGCTTGAGAGGGGGGGTATCCCCAAATGAATATTTATAAATTCCTTTTCTTGAGGCTTCAGGTTCGCTTTTCAGGAAAGGGGATTTTAAGAGGAAAGCAGGCCCAAATCCTGTTTCCTCCACCCACTCAAGTCCCCCGGAAAAAACATTCACAAACTGTCCAGTAGCGAAATTGGTTCCCTTAGCAACAGAGAAAAAAACGTTTGAACGCAAACGACCGAGCTTTTGACGGACCCGCCTGTCCCTTTAGGGTTGGAAAAACCCGCAAACCTGAACCGGATTTGAATTCGATCCGTGCGAGTTGAACAAGGAGCTCGGGGACTGAGCTCACCAGGTATCAAGAGGCGCCTGCAAGGAACCATTTTGGGTAAGGTCGGCGCGTTTTTGCCTTGTGAAGCTGCGATTGTTTTTCTGTTGGCCATGCATGGTGATGCTCTGAAGGGACTTTCCCAGTGTGTGTGTATGCACGGAAAGCATGTCAAACAAATGCCGTACACGCTGGACTGTGGCTCAATCACCCCCCCTTCCCCGGCCCCACCGGAGGTTGCTGACATACCCCCCCCGACTTGCATAGTAAAAGGAGTCAGTACTTCCGTTCTTCCGTCGCTTGTCGTGGCATCTGGGAGTTCATTTGGGTTCCCGAGAAGTTTTGAAGGGCTTTGAGGGTGTCCTGTACCTTTTCAGACGCCCAGCGGAACTCCATGGAACAAGAAAGGTCCCTAGGCTTAGTACGTGGGCTGTTGGTGACCTAGCTTATAGCCTACTTTTGAGCCCCCCCTAAGTGGGGTTAACCTTGTTCGGGGCTATAACCCAAGTGGCTTCTCACTTACTATCTTGGCAACGAACGTCCAAGCAGCCCGTGCACCACGGATGCCTGTGTATCTGAGCCAACACGTGCAACAAAAAGACACAACGGGTACCCCGGGGTCCAAAATGTGAGCCTTCCCGTCTGGAGAATTCGAAGACAAAACGGACAACATTAGCTCTAAAAAACTATGGGTGTCTTTTGAGGGTTCCCATTTGTTTATGGTGTTTTAAAGGGACACCAAAAGGAACACCGCCAGTTTGGCAGGGGAGGGGGGAAAAATCCCTACCCAAATGGATCCCTGACTTCCTGGCTGGAGTCCAAACTGTCTGCTTGACACTCTGGTCCAATCCCATAACCCTCGGTTGCTTTCTGCTCCCCTGCTAAAAGTATTGAACTTTCAGTGGTTTAATGGAAAACCCATTCGTTGGCAAAAAAACATCCTAACATCCCTTTGGCAAAATGCACCAAAGAAACAAACCAAACCCAAAAGCGGACAAGTTTGAGTGAATTATAATATTTCACAAACCTGAAATAAGCTTGGCTGGAATTTGGACCCCAGCAAATATATATATATATATATCAAACGGAACCCAAAAAAGCAAAAAGACAGAAAGGGGAACTCATTCTGGGGAAGTAAGGTGGTTGGGGGGCTATTCCCCACATAAACCCAGCATTTGGTGTGAATTCGGTCGCGTGAGGTCGTTACAATTCACCCAAGTCCCAGGAGTTCACTCCGCGAGATCCGAGTTCGAACGCCGAGCAGCGCTCAAGGTGTAGTCCAAGATCGAGCTGCGCTCCGAGAAGTAGGGCAGCCGCAGAAACCAGCAGATCGTTGCCATGACCTCAAGGTCAACCGGGCACATTTCTACTGGTACCTTGCATTTCCATTCTTTCCAGGGATCCAACTTTTTTAAAGGAAACCATCGACAAAACCAAGGGGAAACAGACGGTTTTTGAAAAGAACAAGACGACCCCTTGAACTTGGTGGTACATTGGTACCTGGAGTCTCCTTCTGACCCACTCTCTCCCACTAACATGGCACCTGAAAGGGGGTCCCTCCAAGAGGAGCTTGATCTTCCGGGTACCCTCCCTTGGTTGCTGCAACGACCGCCCTGCAATTTGTTTTGCACGTTTTGGGGGTTTAGTAGAAAACCCCAAATGATTTCCCAAAAAGTTCAAGTCTAAAGATCCAACCCAATAGCAGTCAAACTCAAGGTCAACCGGGTACCTGGAGCCTCCTTCTGACCCTTTAAAAATGGCCCCATTTTTAAGGGGTCATGGAGACTCCAGGTACATTGAACCTTCCCAAGTCCCACCACTCACCTCCGGATTGGAGGCGCCAAAAATAATCTGAACCTTTGTTTAACCGCGAAAATGGCCATTCCAAAAAGCTTGAAGTCGATGAACTCGGGGAGTGCATGGAACCCATCACCAATCCGGTTCGTAGGCTAAACTGAAAACGGCCCAAACCAACTGGAGCGTACCCTCTCCAACCTCGCAGGGTGTTCAGAAAGACTAAAGGGGATCCCAAGCAAGGCACCATAGTAGGTAAGCAGCAGTTGATCTTTTCGTACGGCTGGTTCCCTTGGGGTTGCCTGCCTTTACCTGGTATAAAAATGCCTGGCCAGATTGGCTTGACTGGACTGGACATGTTTCGGTTAGCAGAACCAACTTGGGTCTATCAAAAAGTACTGGCCCTCGCCCCAAAATGGTTGTTCCTCGGGATTCCTTCCAAGACCATCCCAAAGGGGAGCTTTTCCTTTCTGAGACTCACTCATACAACTCATATGAGCCCTCTGGCAATGGCAAGCAAATGCCAAAAGGGCCGGGAGACAGCCATGAGCTGTTGGTTCAGGGACATTGCACTTACCCCCGTGGACCAAACAAGTTAGAGTCTCCAGGGGGGTTAAAACAATCACACATGTCGAATCTAAAGATGGGAGTGTCTTCCCGCTTCTTGTTGGTGGTTGCAGAGGAAAACCAAAAGGAACACCTGTGGAATAGTGTGGGTATGTTTCACACAAACAATGAACAAACGCCATGAACCCTCTCTCCAGCGATATGCCCAGCAGCGTCTGTGGCGTGTGCCGAGCTATGGTAGATCGCCTCGAACTGAATGGTTCAAGGAAGCTGAGACGAACCACTTGGGTCCCCTATAATTCTCTCCAAGACATCCCCTCGCGCAAAAAAAACAAAACAAAAAAATCACTTGAGATTGGCATGAAGTGTTATCTTCAAAACCACCGACAGGGGACACATAGGTATCGCCCACCTTGTGGTCATGATCAAGAATACCTTCACAAATTGGGCTTGCCACGAACGATCTTGAACCCCCTTAGTCAGCAGCTAAGATATCCTACACGACTACATGGCTGTGGGTCAAAAATAGGTTAACCCCAAAATGGCACCCTGTTGAATGGAAACAATGACTAAAACCTGTGTTCCCCTAGTGGTTAATTTTGACCCATACCCACATCAGCTTCCGGCTCCAACCATGGTGTTTAGCTTGGTGAACTCTGTGTCAGACGCTGCCAAACATGGTCCCAGCAGGTGTCCTTGAGCAGGAGCCCGTTTTTCCGCCATTTGAAGGGGACATCTACGATAATCTACTTGTACGGGATTTGCTACCTTCCCATGTTGAATTGGAGGGCTCAGCCTGACCTATTTAAAGTGAAAGTTCTTTGGGTGTTGAAATGGGACATCTTGCGAAGCCTGGCTTCAGGCTGGTCGGTGCCCGCCTTCTGTTTTAACGCAAGTGCTGATTGGCGCATGCGAGGCTTTAGGGGGACGCGCATGCATGATGGTACCTGAGCAAGCGCACTCAATGTCATCCGCTTTGCTGAGCACCATGCTGACTGACCGTTGCTGTGCCATGCTCAAAGCTCCTTATTTGTCATGACTCTCCCAGGAATCCTTGGTGTCAAATCCCGATGATCCTTAGAACCTGTTGGAAGGGAACCAAAAGGTCGCCAGCCTGAATTGATGGATGACCCAGGTTACAACGGCTATTGCCGCGGGCCCAGGTTAACTTTGCGCAGAACTTTGCGCAGCTTACTGGAGAACATGTCATTTTCAATCCCCTCTCCCATGGTTGTGGCGCAAGCATTCAACGTAGTGATGGGTTTCTCCTCCCCCCCCGGGCAAAAGGTCGATCACGCTTTGCATGGACAAGCCATTCGTCAAGATGTGTCTCCGGAGGGATTCGGCCACACCAAAGACCAATCACATTCAAGGTTCTGGCCTTGTTTTCAACATCCAGGTGTGTCTCTTTTTAGGTGACCCTCCAAAAATGCTTGGTTTCCCTTTTGCCGCTCGTAGTCTACAGTGTTCCCCTCTTACAGTTTTCCCCGTGCTTTTTCCCACAATTTCCCATTAATCTAAAACCCAGCAAACAGCGTGACCCTGATTTCTTTTTGACCGACTCAACAAAAACTCGGCCGCTTGCGCCTCAGGTCGATATCTCCGGTCGATCTCCGTGAGGAAGCGCGTGAGCTGGGCGAGATTCGCAGAACTTCGAAACAGGGCTGGTTGGGGAATAAAATCCATCTAAACCAGTGGATCCATCTGTTTCTAACCGGTTACAGTCTGAGAAGGACACCTATGACGTTGGAGAACCCCATGAAAAAAGGCTGTGGCTGAAATGGAATCCACTGTGATGGCAACAAACAAAACCTCCCAAAGACTACTCCCCCATATTTCTATTCTCTTGTATATCACAGAAGTGGTTGGATAAACCCCTTGATTCCTTGAACCCACAACCCTGCTTCGAAATCAGCACCAGGAAGCTTTCTGCGCCCAAACCCCTCCCAGTAGGTACGGAAGGAAACCAGGGGCTTGCCACCAGATCGAAAACAACCAAAGGAAAATCGCTGGTTACCTAGTAAATAAGGGTAACTGGGATCCGCACGGCCTGGTGTTGATGAGACACTGTCCTACTAGATAGGTGGGGTCACTCAAGGACACATTTTTTGAGGCAAACTTGGGTCACCTGTCAAAGGCAGCTACTTGGATCTTCGATTTGCAAGGGGTTAGCCACTTGGGTTGTCACGCCCACACAACAGAGTTAACCCTGGGGGGACTTATATGTGGCTATTATCCGAAAAGGTGACCAACTTACTGGCTTGGCGAATCGAACACCCAAGTACTCACTTCCTGAGTTGATGGATGGTCCACAAAAGTCCAAAACTTTCTGTTTGCCATTAAAAGTTGTCTTCCCATAAAGTCCAGAAACTCAGGAAGTGAGACTGGAAACCAGCACCAGGAAGCCCTAAGCGCCTAAACCCCGAAGGTGTTCATGGGACCTGTCCTACCAGGTGGGGTCACTTCAGGACACCATTTGTTTAGCAAAAGTGCGGCAAACTCGTCGAACTTTTATACTGGTGGGACAGGGTATGACGACTGCTCAACTTCCTCTCTTTAGAAGTTCCTGGAGAATTCCATGACAAGGCGTCGATGCAACTGAGCCTTCCACATGCGTTGCCTGTCCCAGACTTTCAAGAAAGCTCACCAACTCGGCCGAGAGAAAGATGGTACTGGCGCTTGCAAGAAAACCACGACTTGCCGGGAAAAGTTGCTATAGTCACGGCTAGTCCCTTTTGTTTGTTGAGTGTTTGAGAGAGCAAATCAGGGGCTACATTGTTCAACACACACACACACTGTTCTTCTATGATCATGGGTACTTAAGATTCGGTTTTCCGCAACCCCAATCTAATTGTTTCACCCTCCTATAGTAAGCCAAAAAAGAATCGCTGGCTAGTTCCTTCATTGGCGAGTTCGGTTGGCTTGGAGGGGTGCAGGATACCGAATCAGCTTTGGAGATTTAGATCTAAGGGTTTAGCGTAGCGCGGAACATGCATGAAGTTTTGTGCTCATGTTTATTTCTATTGTTAGCTAACCTATTGTGATGTTGCAATTGGTGTATGCTTATTTATTTAATTTATTGTATACGTTTATTTTGTTTTTTTTGTTTTGGGGGGTACCATCATGGTCTCCTCAGAGGAACTGAGGAACCTTACCGTCGCCTAAACTCCAGCTCACTGAGCGGTCCCTAACCCGAAGCCAAGCTCGAGGGCAGTCGAGGGCAGCCTTGAACATTGGGGTCTTTTGACCATGGCCAGGGGGTGTTGCCTGAAATGGGTGTGTCAAAACCCCGTACCTTCAGTGAACATCCCAATCCCCACTAAAATAGAGTAAAATGGGTGGTGCACCTACCCCAAAATGGTACCATTGGTGTTGACGAAAGCCATTTCGCACCTTTTTCAGAAGCCCTGATTTCTGACGATTCCCCGGTAAATACCAACTAGCAATGGCTTACTGGCTGAGTGGATGGCCCAAAAATAGTCTAAACTTTATATTGACCACTAAAAAGGTCCAAACCCCAAAAGTCTAAAGTTCATGAACTCAGGAAGTGAGATGGTTCAAACCATGGTAACTCATTTCGTGGCGCCCATCGGATGTCGACCATCCTGAGCTCCGGGCCCTCCCCTCGAAGTCGCCCTGGCTGAGCCAGCCGGTCTCCTCCAAATCCGCTCGTCCGAGCGCCGGAACTGCTTGGGTGGACCTGCAACTAAAAGGTGATCACCTTTTGGGGCCATGACTAAACATGGACCAAAATGGGAAAACTAAAAGGTCAAAAGGTCGATTCGCTTTGAACAACTGAGCTTATAGACGGAGAATCAATCTAACCATGCTGAAGCCCACTTGAGGGTACACGTAGTGCTCAAAAATAATCATAAGCATTATGTAGCAAGACGTTGCACTCATCGCAGAAATTACGAGATAATCCAGCCAGTACAAACTCTTAAAAATGTGGTAGTGCCCCCAATTGAAGGTGTGATGTGCAATGCTTAAGGGTAGTTTGAGGCGTCTGAAGAGCCTCATAGCTTCCAAAGCGCTGGCCTCTGTGGTTGCTTGGCACAAAGACGCTCAAGACAGCGTCGGAGTCGGAAGTGCTGGCCCATTCCATTGAAACGCTGCCAGAATGTGGCGTCCTGCCCCGCCGAGCCCCACAACTAGGTCCTCCAGAAGAGAGGTTAGAATAAGGGTACCAACTTTTTCCTGTAGTCTATAGCAGGGGAACCCTCCCCCAAAAAAGAAGGGCACTACTGGGGAACGTAGACAATGGCGCACGCGAAACAAGGCTTGTGCCGCATCTTTGGCTCGAGAGCATTCCGAGAGCCAAAGCTGTAGGCCGATTCAATTGATTCAATGCCTTCGAAGTGAGTCGCAATCAAAACCTGGTACTAAAATGGTCGTAATCCCAGAAGCATGTACAGGATTAAGAAGGCGGATATCCGCAGCTATTTATGGTCGGGATCGTCCCTTACTAACCTTCATTTACCCGGCTCAAGTGAGACTAGCCTCATGCATAACCATCTAGAGGCTTGCAACTAGTATAACGCAAATACAAGCTTGTCGCGCAGAAGCACACCCTTTATATAAATACGTGGTATATAATCTCCGTACCTCCAAAACCCATCAACGGAAAAACTATTGAGACTTGTTTGAACATGCTTAAGCCACCAAACGGTTTCAACAATTCCTCCTTTGGGTTCACTTCCTCAGTGGATAGCCCATAAAAGTCCAAACTGTTTGGTTGCCACCAAAATGGTCCAAAACCCAAAAGTGTAAAGTCCGTTAACTCAGGCAGTGAAATCAATGGGGACCGCGCGGGGTTCTCCCTTTTTCCCAAGAACTAGCCATCCCATTCAGCTTGCTTTTGGGAACATTGAGACAAGTCGGGCGCGAATTGCTTCGGCTCCCTCCCACAGACCAGTCCTGCAGAAGGGAGATATACCCGGAGGAGGAGAGCATGTAGTTGCCCAGCAGGGTGATGGGCTGCCCCTGCACCTGGCGAATCACTTCTCTCTTGCCTCCAGGATCTCCATTTGCGGAGACCTCCCCTGGGGAAAAAACAGGGGAAAAAAACAACAACATCTGTCGAGAAGGGATAGACTCCCTTTAAAACCAAGGAACAAACAAACATGATTCAGCCAACTGGAGGGAGCAGATCCCGCTGCATCCCACTGGTATCCTTGGCGAGGAACAACTTGGACAGAATCTTCTTGGGCAAAAACCTAAAATCCGTTGGTGACCTGCCAAAATCATCTCTGTTCAACCCGTTTGCAACGTTCTTTTACGGCACCCCTTTGGGTCAAAAAACAAAATCGCATGCAACTGCAAAATGAATACTCAAGGCAACATTGAACCCAAAAGCGGGGTCACAAAGTTTGCGTTAGGTGTCCTTTTGGGAAAATGTATGGATTTCATTGGCTGGAACCTGACCGAAACCTAACCGAACCATGTTCAAAGCAACAAAGACCATGCCCTCGAAATGAACAAGGGATTGACATATTGGTGCTTCAAAGGCTGCCCTAAGGTCGCATGGAACCTCCAAAAATGCCAAACGAACGCTCGCCAAAGCTCGTGACACGCAAGTACAAGGAGTACCGGCTGCTAAGTTAAGATTTAGGCAATCTAAACAGTTGAAAATATTTTCCCATTGACAGGGCTGCTCCCAAGTCTCCGGAGGTTGAAATTTGGGAAACCGGAAAAGCCACAAGTTTGGGGTGTCATCTTTGGGAGTCTAGCAACAAACTCATCTAACGCCGACTCATGGAAATCACAACATGTTCTTTCTCGAGTCTACAAGCAACCCTTCACAAGTCTAACCTCTCATTGGGCTAAATATAGAGGCTTTATAGTATAATCGAACGCTTGGGCCTATGCACATGCGCTGGAATTTGATACCCTCTTTGGGGCTGGAACTGTGGATAGACGAATTCCTGCACCACCGAAGACACCACGGTTGAAACCGTAACGTTTGTTGGTATTTACAGGGGAATCAACTCATTCCAGGGTTTCTGAACGGTGGTGATTTGTGTAGTGAGTCGTCGCCCATCCGACTGGCTATAAATAGGACCTCCAAAAAGCGGGTTGGTGATTCATGTTGGAAGCTTCTGAAAGAAACTGCGGTATTATATAAATGTATGTATAGTCCAAAGGGACGTACTTTTACCTGGCGCCACTCGTGTATCTTCCAACTGTAGAGGACATGAGGATGGCTCAAGGGCCTAGGGAAAACTAACTGCTTGGAGGAACCAACATGGAGGTAAACCAGCAACCACTCAAAAATGCGTCGGGGGTGTTTGTCAGGGAACGCCAACCTCAAGTGCAACCCCTTTGTATGAAAACGCAGAAATCGCTCTCTTTTCTGCAGCCACTGAAACTCACCTTACCCCTTGGTGATTTGGTTTGGTGAACCTTGGGGGGTACCTTCCCCACGCTTCAAAGGAAGGGTTCCAATCCCCATCCGAACCACCGAAGGGTACAAGAAACCGGGCTCCGGTGCTTTTGTTTTTGAATTCCCATATCTGGAAACCACATTCTCAGGGTTCTGGTGCTTTTCCGTTTGAACTCCCCTGGGCCGGAAGCCTGGTGTTTTGTTTTGGGGTCCCATTCGCGAATCCAAAGAAAAACACCACGGTTCCAAGACGGTGTTTTCAACATATGGGAAACAAAATCACCGGAGCCGGATGGATTTTTTATTGTTTGGAATCACAGGTTGCGCGCTTGCTTGCTTCATGGAGAGGCCAAAATGAAGAATTGAAAAAGTAGTAAGGCTACTGGGCAGACTTAGAATCCGACTTGTTTCCCTCAGCCCAGTGACATCCTCACAGCTATACCCTCGTAGGGTTTTCCCACCCACCCACCAAAAAAAGAAGAAGAACAAACGAAAGAAAGAAAGAACGAAAAAAACACGGCGCTTCCAGAAAAGAACAGGACCAACCCCCCCCCCACCCCTGCAAACATGGTGCTTCCCGAAACTGAACAGAACCAAAACACCTGCAAACATGCCATTGCAGGTGTTGATCACGTGCAAAGTGGCATCCTCAACCTTACCCTCTTGAAATCAAGAGCTATCCCACGCCAAAATATTGAGAAAGGGTTACTGGCTGCATTCTTTGCTGAAACAGGTGTCATTTTTTTTGGGGACCCCCCAATACGGTGGTGTTCCTTTTGGGTTTCCCTAACGACCAAAAAGCGGGGCTCCTCCAAAAAAGACACCCCCACGAACGGCCTTTTCTCATCACCATGTTTCAACATGTTCAAACCACCTTTGTTTAATCACTCCGATCAAGTGGGTTGGCCACAAAGAGTAGTCATTCAAGGCCAAAATGGTTCAAACCTCTTCTTGCAACACAAATACAATCAAACCAGCAAAAGAAAGTAATAGCAAACAGAGAAGAACAAACCTGAACATCCGAAAACACAGCTACAACAACAAATCAGTGCACATATACAACGACAAGGAGGAACGATTACGCAAAGCAACACACATAAACTTTATATCAACAACACGACAGCTATAGAACAAAACAAAACAAATCCAGAGAGTCTGAGGATATACACAAAGGGGGAAAACAAGGGATCATCTGGTAGAACCTCACCAGGCACCAGGCAAAGCCCTAAAGAAACATAAACAAACAAGACAAATACACTTTAGCAACCAAAACAAACAACACATCACGTTACCCCGCAATTTGCGGTTTGGCTTGGGGATTTGACCTTTTGGCTTTTGCAGCGGGTAAATGGGGAACCAGCCCAGGCCAAACCACCAAACCACCGGGCTCCAAACCAAAAGGGAAGTCGAACACGCTTGCCCAGTGGATCCATTTACTGGCTATAAGAATACTTCCATTTGCCAACATATTCCGAAACGCAAATGGAAGCATAGGGGTCTGTCCAATTCTCATTCCTTGCCACTCACACCAGAACCAGAACCAAAAACAGACACAAAAAGCAAACAAAACAACCAAACACCAAAACAAACAAACCAAAACACCTTTGCTTTATTTTCTTAGGAAAACAGACAAATATAACAACACAAAACACCAAATAACGCCAAAAACACCACGGCGGCCGCATTTTGGGCGGCCTCCGGGAGCGCCGCAAAGGCGATGGCGTCGAAGTCGAAGGCTCCAGCCTTCGACTTGGGATGTGGGGTGGTTCCGTCCGAATCATCGGTGGCTCGCCTTGCCTTCTTGTTGGAATGGCCTCGTTATTCTATCCAACGAACCTTGAACCTTGAACCTAAGATGTTGACCTTGCACTGGACTAGCCTTGATCAAAGTCACCCCCTAAGTGATGGGTTAAAGGGGGACAACACCATTTTATGAGTTTGAAATCTTCTAGAACGGTCAAAATAATGACCCCAGTTGGAGGATCGCCGTTTTGATTTTTGGCACTTGTTGGTTCGGACGCCTTCCTTTTTGGGGAAACCCGTTTTATAGGAGAGCCGTTTTGGTTGGTGCTTATATTTTAGGGCGCCCTCCTTGCTCCTTTTTGGGGGAAGGACAAGGAATCGCAACTTACACAGAAAATCGCCGGCCTCCCTCAAATTGAAGTTGGCGCACAGGGAGGGCCTCGATCATGTCAAACGGTCCAGAAGTGGCTACACGGGTGTCCTGTTTTTTTGGAGGATAGCCTTTGTGGTTGGTTTTAGAGGGGAGCAAAAGAAAAACCGACGCCATGGGTCCCCTGTTTCAAGACACACCCACATGATGTCTCAAAATTAGACCCACAAAATTGGTGGTGTTCCTTTTAAAAGTGCTTCACCCTCAAAAACACACACACACATACACATACACATACACACACACACACACACCCACGCACGCACGCACTCACGCAGGCACGCACGCACGCACCCACGCACGCACGCACGCACCCACACACACACACACCAGTGCCACCTCCTTTCTCTTTCTGTTGAGGGCTTTACAGAATATTGGAGTGCCAAATGGAAATCCACTGCATGGGTTTCAGGCCATGAGCCTTGCACTTTGCTCGTCCCAACTCAGAGGTCCGTTGGTACCCTAGGATGTTTGTTGGGGCGGTGGTCATTTTGGTACCTCCTTATAGAAGGGTCTTTTGGGCTTGGGTCTGGTGAATGAGAAGTGTAGTTGTTGTTTTCCTTTTGTTCTTGGCGCTTGACTTTGGTCGTGGCCGTGGTTCAAACATCAAATCCTAGGGATACAACCCACTTAGTAACCAACACTTGGCCCTGGGGTTCAAAACACCATTGAACAAAAGACAATGAATACAACCAACCCTTGGTATGGTAGCAAACATACTGCTTGTTGCAGCCCCTCTATATACTTAGAAAATGAACGAACCAAAACCCTTAGCCTTAACACCTACAACTTGCCAACAACAGCGAAGTCATATAACCAACATTGTTTGCCGCAGGGGGTCCTTGCGGCCAAGTTCCCCTGGAAACGGGTGGCTATCCTTTTGGTGTCCATGAAAACCATGTGAAGAAAAGGGGCCCTTCAGCAAACTCACACACCCCAACTGGAGGGCTGGGCAAAAAAGGAAACAGCCACGGATCATTGAAAAGCCTGGTGGGCTGAAACACGACCACAGGTGGATCGGCGACTTTGGCTCTTGACCGGGCGTGTTTCTTGTAATCTCTCCGTGCCCACAAACAAATGAGTGTGCGTCTGTTTGTTGAGGCTGGGTACCCTTTTGAACTTTGAGGCTGGGAACGCCACCATTTTGGGTGTCCTCCCATTTTGATGCATGCCCAGATTGCAAGCCCAGAGAAGTTGCGTCATCCGGAACACGTCAGGTCAATGGCTCGCAGAGGGATCAAAGTCAGCTTCGCATTCGCAGAATGGACGGTGTCACCAAAATTGCCCTTACTTTCCAGCGAACCGCAATCAGGCCCCCCCCACCCACCCAAGCCCCGGAAAGTTTGGATGGGGAATGAGGGGAGGGTTAACTCCTCTCAGTTGCACAGTTCGAACTCAGAAATAAAAGTTGATCACCGTTAATGGGGCCACTATCCATGGACCAAAATGAGAAAAAATCATTTTAGGTCGATTCGCGTTGGACGTCTGAGTATAAGGTAATCACACCTTGGCCATGCCAAGTGCCAAAAATTGTTGCGTCCCCCCTCCAGGGTCGTCGATTTAAAGGGACCCCACCTTCAGATGTTGAACAAAGGAGACGCCGAAACCAAACCCAAAGAGGCGACCAAACATCAGAAGCAACCAGCTGCCTCCTGCGAAGATAATCCCCCGTGTTGTCCGCTGGCCATGGGAAACCAACAAGCAAGCGAGACGGTCGAACAGCACCACACCGCGGCCGAGCGCCTTATGCAAAGCCTCTTGCACTGAAAAGGCATGCAACGCCTGCGGCTCAGATGCATGGCTTGGGCAAAGTACCACTTAGGCAAATAGGCCCTTCCACGACCCTTTCGCGCGATAAACCACTTTCGCGAACCCTTTCACTGCCTGAGAACAAATGCTTTGAGAACAGTACTTCCTTACAAACACTTTCAAATGCGGAGTTTCTAGGACGCCGCTCAATTGGCAGTCCGCTGCTACAGCAAAACCACCTGATTCACACTAACATCTCCAACCTGGATCGAGGTCCGGCTTGGCTTCGGTCTAACGCGGCCATGGATTGCGGAACCAATCCCCACGTCGCGGGCTCCGACGCGATTTGTTGGAAAACACCCCAGCGACCAAAACGGCTGCGTGGGCCCTAGGCTGAGATTGAGACACCTGAAGAATCCACGATTCGGGGCCCGTGGAAGAATGGGCCTCAAAATGGCCCAAATCTGGGGTACACATGTTAGATGCCCAGTGGCCGTGGGAAAAAGGGGCATCCTTCTTGGGTTGGTTTAAAGAGGGCGGAATCCACTGGGCAGATTTTTTGGAGATCCCCCCGCACGTTCCTCGGGTCGTAGCCCTCGCATCTGCTGACGGCGTGTAAACCCTTGGGTGCACCTTTTTTTGTGGATTTCAAGAGGAATACCTCCACAAATGGGCGCCCACTGGCGCTGGTCGGAAAGAACCACGAATAAACAAAACACCGAATTCGCCTACGTTGAAATGTGACTCTTCGTCTTGGTTTGGACGACTTTCCTTGCAAAGGGCCCACTTTTCTCGCGGGTTCCATGGCAGCAAACAGCTGCCAAGTGCAGCTCTGCCATGCGGTGGGAAGTTGAGAGCATTGTTGTTGGGGGTCCTTAGGAAAACCTCAGAACCCCCCCCCGCCCCCGGCCCTCGGGCCAAATCCAAAGCGCCTGCTGGGCAACGGTCTTTGGTGAGCTTGGTGAGATCACCGAGCCATCTGGTGGAATGTCAATGGACACGTTGGACAAGACCTGCGCGGGGTGACGAAAATACAGAGCTCTCACCTGGTCACACGTGTAAATTCATGAACGGAAAAGGAAAACAACCAAAGGACCGCAGATCATGGAATCTTGAAGGGCGCTAGGTAGAAGGGTTTTGTCGAGATCCTTAGGGATCGTTTGGGAGCCTTAGGGAACCCCTTAAACCACCCCCCGTCGGGTCTCCTTTGACAGACCCATTCTCTACCCTTCTGGCTTGCTCACCCTTTAGCTCCGGAGCAACCCTGTTGAAAAAAGCGCCCTAGGTACGAGCAAGTCCTACAGGCATAGAGGTTGCATATATGCAATAATATTATATATATACATGATAAGTACATGTTACTGTGTAGCCTTCAAATGGGGGTTGATCAAAAGGTCCTTTGGGGTGACCATTCGGGAAACTACCACCAAAAAACACTTTCACCACAAAATGCGAAAAGTTGCCCATCGTCATTTTGGGGCCAGGAAAATTGATCAACCCCCAAAATGCAGTACCTGTTCTATTCCCTACTTCTGTTGCCAAGCGCAGAAGCCATCTCGCTGTGGGTTCGGCTATCCTTTTGGCCGCGACTGCGTCTCAAATAGGGGAATCCTGGCAAAGGGTGGTGCTTTCCCTTCCGAGCAACCACTAAAAGGGGACCCTAAAACATATTGTGGATATGACAAAATCCTGCACCACCTAAGAAACCATGGTTGAAACCAGAACGTTTGTTGGTATTTGCAGGAGACACATCAGAAACCAGGGCTTCTGAACGGTGCTGCGAAATGGATTTCGTCCATCCGCAGTATGTTGTAATCAAAGATGGATTTGTGTGTAGTGAGTCGCCCACCACAAGAGCTCCAGATCGATGCTGCTTGTTTCGCCCTTTTTCGCCCTCTTTAAGGCCTGAACCGTGGCTTACCTGATTTTCCTGGGCCTATCCTGAGATAGTGCCATAACAACAGAAATCCTACATGTTTGGGGGCCAAACATTTTGCAAGTCCCATCTTGAAGGGACTTGACCATCCTGCTCCAAGTGACTGCAAATAAACCATATCCAACCAAACAAGCACGCAAAAGGGCCCCAGACGTGCCGGGCCGATGTTCATCGATCCTTAATTAGCAACTGCGCGTTTGGTGTTCACAGGGAAAGGGAAGTCAAAATGCCACAATTATTCTTTATCTGTGCTGGCAATTGCGCATTCATCAGTATCAGCAAACAAATCGATTGGACGTGGAGGAGTGCCCTACAAATGGGATCTGTATTGTAGACAGCCAGGGTTCATTTGCAAGAACCTTCTTTTGGGATAGACCTTGGGTGTTTCAGACCACACTCAACCATGATAATCGTATGCACATTAAGGGTTCATGGTTCCCTTGCTTGCAACAACGGCATCCGCACGCCCATCGAGGTTTGAAAGGAACAGTTTCACCGCAAGGAATACACAGCCCAGTGACCCTGGTACAAAAACTTGTTTCATGTTTTGCTAGGGTGGCCCTGTTTGGCGGGGAACTCGCCAAACAAAGGTTGGGATCCACCACCACCGCCGCCACCGCCGCCCCCAACACCGCCAACACCGCCAACACCGCCAACACCGCCAACACCGCCAACACCACCAGCACTCTAACCCCCACCACCGCACCAGCACCGGCACCAGCACCAGCACCAGCACCGCCACCAGCCGGCACCAGCATCACCTTCACTCTTTGCTGGTCAGCCGAACACACACCATGATTTGCCTGGTGCCCACATACCAGGAGCGACAGCAACAGCGACTGAAACGGCAACAACCAACCAACTTGTTGACCGGTACCCAGGACGCTTGGCCCAGAATAATTATTTGTCTGACACTGTTCCATATTTAGTCCAACCTACATAAATCAGTTTTGGAAACCCCAACTAAGCTTTCCGTCCCTTTCCTGTCCTTTGAAGTCACTCCGCAGGTGGTAGGGAAACAAGCCCAATTGACTTTGATAACCCCGCCAGAAACAGCCAACATGATGACCACCAGGTAAACCATTCCAAAAAGGGGCCCTCAAACAACACACAAGAATCTGGGGCAAGTCTTCCCGTTCGTTGCATTGCCTCAGTTACGCGATTGGCCAGAACAAGTCCAAACAAGTCTGCCACTAAACTGAGAAGATCCCTAGTTCTTTTTGACCCGCCAAATGGATCTCGCAACCATCCACAGTAGGGGAGAAAAACCCCATTGAAGGCTGTGCTTCTTCTTTCCCTATCCAACCCCTCCCAAATGGGGTGGGTGTTCCTCCCCGAGCCGGCTACCGACATACTTGGCCGAACTGGCACCGCACACAAACCAAGCAGAATTTCTCTTCCATTTGCTTACTACTGGAAAAAAACATCATGTTTCCAGTAGTAAAGCCAACAAAGAAAAATACCGCATATTCTGAACCTCAAAGTAAAACGCTCAACAAAGGCTTCTTGATTGATAAAACAACCAAAAACAAGTGCTCTTCCTGCCTGTTTCCCTTTTAGAACCACCAAAAACGGGGGTGGGGGGTACTCTCGAGAAAAAAAGAAAAAGAATAAAAAAATGGAAGCCGCTTCCTTGGCCGAAGCACCCCGCGGGAAGCAAAAAACCGACGCCACCCCCACCCTTGGACCCGCGCGCCTGGGAGCGGCGCATGGGGCTGGTGGCCTGGTGTCCGGCGGCAGCACCCAGGTCGAGCTCCGTGAAGGTCTGCAGCAGGTAACGCCTCCGTCGATCTCTCTTACATTGTTGTACTTGTTTTTGGCGTTTGGAGAATGTGTTTCGATACTTCTTACATTGTTGCATGTGTTTTGCTTTTTTGCTTTTGTTTTTTTGCTGTTGGATCATGTGTACTGTTGGTATTTTTGTTGTCTTTTCATGTGTAAAGTATGGATTTTCGGTGCTAGGTTCTGCGTATTGTTTGATAGCTTTGCTGTTTTGACGTTTGATGTGCTGTGTTCTTGTCTTGTTCCCTCAATCTTTGACGGGGCATCGTGACTGTGAACTGGGGGTCTCAGGTCTTTGCTTTGTGGAGCATTGACCCTGGGCTCTATGAGCTCGATGTGTTTCTGTCAAACAAAAACTGAGCCGTTTTTGAGTAGGAGACTCAGGTGATTGAGAATATCGGATTGTTGGACCATTGCCTTATGGCTATGTGGTTCGATCTTTGGACTTAAAAGTGGATCAGTTGAAACAAATAACTGTCCATTGCACCCACAACAAGTTTGGCTTTGTTTTGCAGAGGGGTCAACAGCACAGCAACCAAGATTGACCGTTGTTGGGTTCTGTGGCTTTGTCTTAAACTTGTTGGACGCTTGTGAGGTTCTTTGAACCATTGCTTGTGGTTATGTTCTTGGTAGTTTCTTCCGATTGTTTGATGCCGTTGTTCCGTGATGATCGGTTGTCAAACAATTTAGGCTTTTATGGTGGTGTTTTTACATGTAAATAATGTTGTAGTTGTTTGTATACACACACTAAATATAGTTTCAGTTGTGTTCATCTGTGTTGTTTATGTTTTGTGCTGTGGTGTTTTTGAGTTTCTTTGCTTTTGTGTTTTGCGATTTGGAGGCTGTAGTGCTATTTTCGAGGGCCAGACCCAAATCCTCTTTGCCTCGAGGATACCTTTTTTGGGGGTAGGTGTTGTACGGGGACTATTCACGGTGTGGGTTTCATAACCCAAAATCAGCTCCCTAATATAGAAGGCGTCAAACCCGAATAGGGCGGTTCTGCCATCTGGGTGTGTTTTTATACCCCCTTTTTCAAACACCTGCCTTTTGAGGGTGTCATGTCAACCCGCTACTGACAAAGGATGTATTTACCAGTGAGAACCAGTTGTTTTTTCTTCACAAACAAAACACTTAAAACAAGAGGGTATTTGGAGTATGGGGTAGGGGACCAAAACCTTGACACTCGTGTCTCTACACACCTCCCTCTGCATCCACGGCATGGGTTCCTGTCAAAATGAGAAATCCCCACACTGGATGGCGTTCCTTTGGCTTCCCGAACCAAACTAAAACACAAATCTACCCGAGAAAAACACACACACACACACCGGTTTGCTCTGATTCGTTGTTTGCTGAAGTGTGTGCTTCTTTTGTCTGACTTTGGTTGAAGCTCCGGATATGTGGGTTGTTGATACTTCTTCGTTGGTTCTTTCTGTGTGCTAGGTTATAATGATATGGTTGTAGTCGGTTAGTTTCGGAACCTTGGATTAATTCTGATGATCGTGTTAGCCGTTCTTTAGTAGGGTCTGAAACTCAGGTGATTGAGAATATCGGAAGTCTTGGATCATTGCCTTATGGCTATGTGGTTGGATCTTTGGACTTAAAAGTGGATCAGTTGAAACAAAGAACTGTCCATTGCACCCGCAACAAGTTGTTTTGTTTTTTGGGAGGGTTCAACAGCACAGCAACCAAGATTGACTGTTGTTGGGTTCTGTGGCTTTGTCTTAAACTTGTTGGACGCTTGTGAGGTTCTTTGAACCATTGCTTGTGTTTATGTTCTGGATAGCATCTTCCTATCGCCCTCGATGAGGCGAACATGGACCCCTCCTCCCAAAAGACTTGTGAACGGCGAGGGGTCAACAAGCTTTAATCAAGAACTGGGTCCAATCAAGGGTCGTCCTCAAATCATCCTCATGATGGTGGAAAAAGGGACCGCGCCACCTCCCCCCCCAGCGGATCCATTTACCTGTACAGTAGGTCACCAAGGGAGCCGCCCTTTAACCACAACGGAAAATCGCTGGTCTCCTATCAGAATCACCGGGATCCACGGTTTCTGGCTTCCCACGGACTCCGGTCGAACACTTCGGTCGACGCCTCGCGTGCTCATCTGCTCCTTGGAAGATATCCTGCGGAGTGAGAGCTCAAGCCCCAGGGCCAGCCTCGAGGCTGTCCGGTTTCGGATCCCCTGCTAAAGGTGACAAACTTAAACAGAAAAACTGAACACAGAAAGACGTAAAATGCCAAGGGGATAAGGGGATGGCTGCGAAGTTGCCACAAGCGCACAGCCTGCTACAAGCGATTTCCGTCACAGGCGCTTTTAAGTTGGTATTCCCGTCCAAGTTTCTACAAGTGTTCGTGTGCATTGCGACTACGGCTCCAGCTTCATCGCTCGAGTTTCGCAAAGGACCTGCAGCTGTCTTGCGCGGGAAGCCGTAAACATAAGCGCCGTCGAAGAGACAAAGCTAGGTCGAAGGCAGCCCGCCTCCGCGTGCTTGTGGGCGCTGCTGGTGAACATCAACACACGGGCTAATAGCGACCAGCAAGGTCTAGCAGGGTCTAATAGAGTTCCTTTTGTGGGGGATCCAATTCCTCTGTCAAACAAACATTCCGCGAGTCAGTCGAGTGGCACGGTGCACTGCTGAGCAGTAAGTAGGCTTTGGTCACACATAGGCAACCGTGGCCCTAGTGTTGGCGTCTGGTCCGGCACTCTGCTTGGATGCGGTCGGTTGGCATTGTTAGACACCCTTTACGCAAAAAAGTGTCCAACGCCCTTTTTTGGATTGTCTGTGAGAGATGAAAGCGTCTGCCAGATGGCTTCAGTTTGGGCAGGCTTTTTTGCAGGCATCGCTCCCCGCAGGTGCGCTCGGCAATTCAAGCTGCAAGCGCGTAAGGCCCAAATTTCCGGAGTGCACAACGTCAAGTCATTGTTGCAAGGTTCAACGCGAGGCGCTGAACAAAGGCCCAGTCGCGCAAAAAAGTATTTTGCTCTCTGGACTAGTCCCTGCAGCAAGTCGCTAAGGTTGGGTGTTCCTGGGCATGGTCGCTTCAAAGGGGGCGCAATCATTGAAGTCTGCAGCGGGATGAACAGGATCTCGCATGTGTCGTTCCACTTGCCCATTTAGCCAACGCGACCAGCAGCACTTGTGGCAACATGGGCCAGATTCAAGATCATGATGCGTCCTTTTCTGGGCTGCCTTCAGCCCATCACAAAAACAGATTGGTACAAAAAAGAAACTTACACCACCAAAAGTTGGCCATTTTCGGAGCCAGCGGCGGATGCCAGCTTGGTGTCTTTCATTTCCATTTTGTGCCCTCTGAGCAAAATGGGGTCAAAAATAACGACATTGAGTTTCTATGACGCTTTAAAAATGGGGTCAATAGCCAAAATAATGGGGTCATGGACCCATTTTCAAAGGGTCATGGAGACTCCAGGAACATGGAAACTACAACATATTCATTTTCATCAACTGGAGGTTGTTTGTCCCCCAAATCCGCGATGGCCCACCCCACTGGTTGTCGTTGTCTGCGACGTCATTCCTGTGGGACATCCTAGTAAACCATCACCTGTAGAAAAAGCAATTGGGTCTCCTCGGCCCAATTTTTAGAAGACAGCCTCTGGGGATCCCCACCACAGGACAGTCACCCGAGTTAAAAGCGCCCTTTCCAGTGATGTTTAAATCCAGGCAAACCATCCGGTCGAAACTCCTAACATGGCCTATGATTCCCTGAATAGGAATCACTATAATGGTCACTATCTCTACTTTCATGTGGATGACCATCCCTGTTAACCCGGACCAGTGATTTGACCATGGCACATTATTGTCTTTTCGCGTGAACTCAAGAGGCTCACAGCAGAACCTGGATGTTCGCCCGGTTGGTAGGTACGTGGTAAGCCATAACCTAACAAGTTTAACCTCACATTCACGGGGAACTTATAAGTGGGTTATAACCGAACGGTTCCCGCTACAACTTACCAACTTGGCGAAAGGAACGCCCAAGCAGGGAACCCCTAGTGGCAAGGGGCAACCCAACTCCATTCTGAACTCGGCCTCGCCAGAGATGCTGGCGAGGCGGGGCTTCGCCAGATGCTGCTCCCCTGCGCAGGCTTCATCGCTTGCGCGCCAGGCGGAGATGTGAAAGACTTGTGAGAACGACAACCAATCAAATCTGGGGCCGAAACTGCTTATCTGTTTATGTATATATATATATGTACAACATGTGTACCTATATATATATATATATCTTAGGGTTGGCCAAATATGAGACAGAATCTGGCCATATGTCCTGACCCTCTGGGAGATGTATTTTCGGGTATTCCTCAACTCACTTGACCGGCCCAAACAAATTCACATTGCCAGCGTCTTCCACAAGTTCTGGAACTCGAGAGTGGCCTCAGGACGTTCTTTGCTCTTCAGGGCGAAAGTAGATGGCGCTCCGCCAATCCCAAAATTTGCACAGGAGTCCGTTTAATACTAACTCAGCTGCCCAAAGATAGGGAATTTTAATAGTAAGTGGACCAAAATGGGAAAGCCAAAGGGTTGAACGGTCGGCTTTGGGCAATTGAAGTGTTGTCACCCTCAAGCTGGTTTTCCAAAAGGACTTGTGCCACCTGGTGTAAGCTTCAACCTGTTCGCTATGCTGTTCGCTATCCAGTGGAAACGTGGCAGTTCCTCACAAACTGCCAGCATGTTTAACTCTTTGCCGCGACCAGCAATCAGGACAAGTATTTGCGCAGCAAAAAAGATCATCAGTAGTTATACCCTTGTAAGTTTCTTTCTCCGCTTCGTGGTACATCCTCAGAAGGTACCAAGGGGCCACCTGGGCAACATGTTTCCTCCTGGTGTTTCACGGCGCCAGCTTTGTTTCGAATCTATCCCCAATTTCGGACTTGGAGATTTGGAGACCCTCCAATTGGGCTGACCAATTGGGGAACCTGAAAAAAGGCGTCGGAGGGTGCGACCGAACAATCCCAAACAGTTCAATGTATATAGGTAATATGTACCCATATTTACCCTACAAAATGGGTCAAATGCCGGTATACATGGCCTACATGGATTGTCTGGGAATGAATCTGCAAGTTTCAATATGATTCCAAAAGCTGAATCAAGCGATCCTAAAAGAGGAAGGTACACGCTCGCCCTATCTACAGGATGTATCCGAAGCAGCGGATGCAGCTCTTTGAGAGCTAACGGGTGTGGCAAGGGGAAGTACACGTTGCTTGGGACTGCGGACAATTTCAATTCACCGCTCAGCAGTGGTTTGTCCAGCAGCCGACTAACAACAGTACAGGGTAACTGTGTTGCCCGCTGGGCGCCGAGGCGCCCAGGGTATGGGTCCCTCTCGGTCAGCGACCAACATGCTCATTAGTGCTGGAATGCAAAAGCGCCGTAGGTGCATCAGCTAGATCGAATGCACCGTCACGTTTCGGGATCCGGCATTGTTCCAAAGCTCGTTGCCGACTTGGAATTGGTGATGATCTTTGACACCGGCCTCTTGTTCGAAGGTGATCAGTGGCGGCTGACAAATGTGAACCAGGGCGATGGCCTGCATCAACGTTTCGTCTCCCCTCTTTGTGAAGCCCTGCTTTCGACCCAGTGTTGACAGAGATCATTCCAAAGTCAGCATGCCAGTTGCTGGTGCAAATGTCTGCATGCCAGCCAAATGGAGGCTCCATGCCTGCTAATGTGGTAGGTCCTTGGGGTGCACACTGATTGTACAAAGTTGCTCCACGGGTGTGTGAGTAAGCTGACGCCACACCGAGGCCAAGATCATTTGCAGCAGCAGTATGTATTGGAGCGAGTATGGGATCCGGGATACGCACAGCGTGCGCCCGACCAACAAAGCCACCACAGAAAATCTCAGCAAGCCCAAAAGGCTTCACAAAGAGCTGCCAATTTGTCTAAACAGTGGAGCAGTGCGAAGTCCACTTCCATGTTCCTGCAGCAGCTTCAGGTTTCCTGAGATTGTGAATACAACCGGTGCCGATTGGTGATTCAAGCCAGTCAGCAACATGAGGCATAGCCTCAAAGGTCAGAATTGAATCGACATCAAAGACAGTCACATGCCCAGAGACCAGAAGGGAGGCCCGAGAAAAGCATTCCAGTACAAGTAGCTAACCCGTGGTTGTGGGCGAGCACATGAACCTGATCCAAAACGTTGCAACCGTGCGATTTCATGATGACATCTCTTGCAATGTCATGGCTCGTTCGTAGGGAACCCCATAACAGGGCAACCGCACGAAGGCTCGAGCCGAAACCCTCCCAGGTAAAGGACCTTGATCACGGTTTAACCCCGAATCGGTGAGCTCGCCATAAACTAGGCAGACTGAATAAGACAAGCCCCCCGGCCAACGTTCAAACCCAAAATGCGACATACATTGCCGCCTGAGGCGCGAAGGTCTTGGGCCCTTAAGCAAACCCCCCCCCCCCACCCCACACCCCCCACCCCACCCCCCCCCACCACCCCAAAACCCCCAAACTCCCAAACCCCCACCCCCCCGACCCCCCTGACGCTCCCCCTACCCCACTCCCTGCCCACCCCTGCCTTTTCTGAGAAGCGCCTCCGCCTCTTGGATCAGCTCGCTGGCAGCCTGGAGTTTTCCGCGACATCGGATTTCCCTCGCTTCGGTGTTGCCCAAAATGGGTACCTGGACCATCGACCTGCCCTTAAGATGGGTGGACCATGAAACCTCCCAGGGTGGACCCTAATAAGATTGGGATGTATTGCCAACCAATAGTAGGGGGACATTTGTGAAATTCCCATTGGTCAGGGTAGTTTCAGGGCCCAGGCACCCTTGGACCATGGTGTATCTGTTTGGCCCGCCAAAAAAAGTTTAAACAGGGGTATATATTTTTGACAAACCCCCGGATCTGTGGATCTTTGTCAAGCTCGGTACCAAACCTTGCTTGGTCGTTGAGGGGAAGCCAAATCCTTTTCTGGTGTATTGATTGCTTCTTTCCAGGGAACAACCGTTCAGCCATTTTGGAGGGTCTGATTCCTAAACACGGACACCCCCATTTGTTGGGGACCCCTTTTTGGATGGTTTCAAGGGAGACCAAAAAGCAAGCTAGCGTTCTAGGGCCGTCTATTTTACTTGGGGATTCCATTGGTGTTGGTACTGTGGACGGACAAAAAAAACATCGCGCCAGTTGGTAGGTAGTTTGTGACAGTATTCGCCGGATTTCATCCATCCTGGTGCGAAATGTAGACGAATCCGTCCACAGTGTGGGTATTGGGCATGTGTCAAAATAGCAAACCCAAAAAATGAGCTCTGTTCTTGGTCTTCCCTTTAAACCAAGTTAACTTGAATTTACAATTTAAAACTTTAGTTGTAACATAAGAAGGGAAGTGCTGAAAGCAGCCCTAGAAAGTACTTCTAATTAGGGCTGTCAGAAGAGTGGAATTGATTTAGTACTGATTTAAACCATGGTTTAGCATTGGTTTACCATTGGTCTAGCATTGTCTTAGTATTGGTTTAGTGTTGGTTCAGTATTTGGTCAATGAAACGTAAAACGGCTGTTTTTGGGCTTTGGCATGAACACACATCTTAACTCATTAATGGTGAGTGGATTTAATCATAGGGGGAGGCGATTGCCGACTACAAAACAATCGCATGTTATTGCATTTGGACTAAATGTGTGTTTCTTTCTGTTTAAGCAACCAAAAGAGAACAATAACATCAGCCGCAAGTTATTGAGTCTTCACCAAATATATTCATTTTTGTTTGAGATACACATAGCATCAGGCTGAAACCGCCTCGGTATGATTATTAAGGAAAGATCAGAAAATACAATTCTCTGACGAGGCCTCAGCTGATGGCCTCAAGTGAGCCCTGCGGCTATGCACCTGAAATCTTGTAGGAAAACGGACACGGGAAACCATGTTGCTGCTTTTCTGTTCTGTTTTTTTTTTGGGGGGAGGGGGAACCCATGTTTTTGAGGGGGAATTCTGATTTTGACATGCCCAAATATAAGTCCTAGAAAAAATCGGAACCTAAGAAAGCCAACCCATTTTCTGCAAGTGTTGATTGTTATTCAGAGGCCTGATCCAGTTTTGGCCCGTTTGACTCACCCCCCACCCCCGGCCCCCCACTGTTGTGGCAGACATAGACGGGCTGCTTTTGCTTGCCTTTTGTCACCCGTTTTGTGAGCTTTGGCCCCACTTTCGTTTGGCCGTTTCAGCACGCCTGTTCCAGGAGAATGTCAGCATTTCGTTTCCAGGCCACAGCATGGCACCACGTCAAAACCCCTCAGCCTCGTCCCAGTGATCTCATCGCAGCGGGTTCCTCAACATACTGAATCAATACTTTAATGGGGTTCAGTAGCATGCCCTGTTCGTCCCCCGAAATAAAGGAACGACACTATTGGGCACCTGGTCTGTCTTTGGCCACAGAAAAGCCTCGAGTAACAAAAACAAGGCAATACGCCTCATTCCTGAAAAATATAAAAGGAAAAAACACCTACGAGACCATGAGGCTTTCTCCTTCGAACAACAAGCTTTAGGGACTCCACCGCGACTGACGCAAGGGTCGATATGTCTTCTCCTAAGACTAAGGGACCCTTCTGTTCCAAAGCCGTGCTCTTCTGGCCGTGCAAGAATCATCTGGCTGTCTCAGCAACCTTTATCTTCAAGGGGGGGGGGGTTGAAGGGGGGTCGTTTTCTGTTGAAACTGAAGGGACCTTGGAGGCGAACCAATCGCGATCCGCGCCTGGGGCACGCCGTTCACTTCCAAGGCTTCTCCCAGCTTCGAGCGCACCTCAGCCCGCGCGGGGGCGCTCGAAGAGCATGGCGAGACGGGCACAAGGTGGAAAAAAAGGAGGATCCCCCGTGGAAGTCACCCGTCTCCAAAACCCAAAACATGGTTGGGCTATTCGAAAGAAAGCGGGCATGACCCCATAGGGTGGAGACTCCAGGGTTAGAAGGTTGATCACCCCACGAACACAGAACGGCCGAGTGCAAGGACCTAGACGAAATGGCCCAAGATCCGGGACACCCAAAAGGTGATTACAAATACAAGGTCGATCCGCTGACACAGCTTTCGCTATGAGAAATGTGGATTTTAGGTTGCTGCCCTTTTTGTGAGCCGAGGAAATCCCCTGTCACTGATGCATAAATTAAACACGAAGATAGGAAGTGATCCGACATCAAACAACAACATTGACTTCCGATAAAGGCAATTATGATTTTCTAGAATCGGCTCGAAACCAACACTTGCGTGGAGTCTCCATACTTTACCCGAATCACATAAGAGTGCAAGATGTGTGCTTGGTTTACTTGCAGCAGCCCGCGCTAAACAAGATATCAACCCACAAACCAACCACGAGGCACATTCCGTTGCCGCCGTCTTGCAATGTCTGCCATGCGTCATGCGCAAAACATGTTTGAGCAAGGACAATCGACAATTACCATCACCGAACCAAGTCTTTTTACGCAGTTGTCGTCGTGGACATGTACTCTGGACAGCTGCAAAAATGAGTCTGTCTCAAAATAAGCAGCTCCTTTGTGGATGGAGCCCAATGAACACCACTTGCCAATTAACTTGAGGATCCCTATGTTTGGTAACAGCAGAATACCGCCTGACAGGGAATCCGAAAAAGGGCGGGGGTGTTGAATTGTGTTAATGTTAGAAAGCTGCCTGTCGTGTGACACATCTTGCAACCTCCTTTCAACTGGGTCATTCTCCGCCGTCTGTAAACGGTGGCCTCTAAACAATGGCATAGAGGGAAATTGTAGATGCAATGGAATAGCCATTTGGGTGTAAATTGTAGGGGGACCCCCAAAAATAGCTTCTGCTTTCCTTTTACACTTCCTTCAAAGCCACAAAACATGGGGCAACTCCAAAAAAGACGAGCCACCCTCTGGATTCTTTCAATTCTTTCTGTCGCACCCGTTGGACCAAATCGCCATCTTTGTCCTGGTAAATGGTTTATAAAGCCCATCCAATCCAATGGAACTCATCTAGTTTTGCCAAACTAACCTAAAAGGGAACCCATCGAGTTTTGCCAAACTAATCTAAAAGGGACACCTGTGATGTTGACCCCGTTTTAACCCCTCAAACACCATGCTTATCAAGTTTACCAAGGTGCCCTCTCGGTTAGTTTACAATACCCAGAGTGGGCCAGAACAAAAGCGACATCTTCCGGAGAGGCCGTGGGTGACCTCCGATGACCATGTTTAGCTTATCCCGAGTGAGGACTTTGGGTTTTTACGCTCGACCGTTTGGGCGGGTATTGCTCATGAAAGACATCACAGCCATACACACAAGGCCCAGCAAACCATAGTCCAACGGGTGAGAACTGGGTGGGAATCTTCAGCTGGACCCTCTGGTGGACATGATTGGGCGGGCCCTTTGTTTTGTCCACCAACCATGAACAGAAATCACTGGCCATTTCTGTAGACACAAGTACAGCCAACTTGCTTCTGCGGGGCCTTTTGTTTCGTCAAATCCTCTCCGCAAGAACAAGAGAAAAAAATGCTCTGGGCAACTTGCATTCGCACATGAAGCTGCCACGCTTTGCGATGAGATGGCGGCCAAGGCACTGTGTCCGGGTTTGACATTAGACAACATATCCACACCCTTTGAATCTTTAGGGAACTTGCACAAATGTGGGCAGTTTACCCGAATTCACATGGAACCCAAGGGTCGCCCAAACGGAGATTGGGCCATGTTCTGGGTCCCGCCAATTTCGAGCAGGCTAATGGCTCTCTTCAGATCAACTAGCTCTCTCACTTGCCCAAGGGACCGACATATATCATATAAAAAGGTTATCCTCTTGGTACCTTGACTAAAAATGTGCCAACATGGAGAAACCAAAAGCTCAAAATATTTCTTGTGGGCAAGTGAGTTCTAGAATGCTACAGACGTGAGTGTCCTCGGAACCCGTTTACTCGAACCTCGCTACGCTAGGCAGAAACAGCCACCAATGTCCTTTTAGCGGCGCTTTGCCAACTTTCATTCGCCTTTGTGCATCCTTGTGGAATGGGTCGCTCGCTGAACAGGGAGGCCTTCAAGTTTCTGGTTCGATAGGCAGGGAATGAGAGAATGAGACCTATGGCTTCCTTGAGGGAATCCCGAGGTTCATTCCCAACACCCGGAATGGTCATTCGTTATAGAGTATACGGAGCCCAGCTTAAGGGTCTGCCGCCATATGCCCTCTGTGCCAGAAAGCAACTACAGGAGAAACATATTATACGTAGGACATCCGTGTTTTTCATGGGAGGACATTAGCAAATGAGTGATTCGCCCTCACTCTGGAGATCACGACATAGACCATAGACACCATGGTTTCAAGCTGCGGGATCCCTACAGGGCCACCACCGCATGTTGTTCTTCTTTTTGTTTGGGGGGGCGGCACATCATGTTGACATGTCCCATCCAGGCCCCAAAACCTGACGTTTCGGGAGTTGGACAGTTTTCCTATTTGAAAGGGACCATTTCCGGTGGGTTTTTCTCGGCGTTCGTGGACAAGGAGGGTATCCGAGTGGATGGGCCCAAAAAAAGTCACCAAACTTTGTTTGCCACAAAACCCTGGAGCCCAAGACCTCATTAATTGAGGTCTTTTGCGGCTCTAGGCCCTCACATTTAGGGTCTTGGGCTCCTATTGAACGCGACATGTTTTTCGTCCCATGAGCAATTCAGCGAGCCTTACGTCTTCTCCGAACCCCGATCAAAGGTCAGCCAAGGGGCCGAGATGAGAAGGCGCTCGGAGGTGGTCTTGTGCTTGTGCATCTGCGGGATTTGAAGTCAAAATGCCACGTTTAGAACTTCCATTTGCTTTTTTGCCCGGAAGGAAATGGAAAAACATCCACTGACAAAATCCTTTTAAAGCCAACAGGGGAAAACAGGATAATATTCTTAGCCCACGGAGGATAAATAAATTCAATTCGATCTCCCCCGACCTTCAGTTGTGGATACGTTCCACATGGCTTCCAGTAGGGAAGTCGATTCCCTTTAAAACTAACAGGGGACATAAACAAGATGCTTAAACACTTGGACGCTGGTGTTGGAGGGTTCAGTTGGGTGTGCTTTTTGGGGGGTAGCCCTTGTTTTGGCTGGTTTTTTATACCCAGCGGGTTTAACCAGTGAATCCTCTGAAAGGAGTCACCTTTGAAAAGGGGAGAGCTTCTACGTAGGGGAGTCATATCAAGGGGTTACGTAGGGGTCATATCTGGGCAAAAAACCAACAGTTCACAACACAACCCTTCGCTATATCGGATGGGAAGCCCTTTCCTAGGTAAAATGAGAACTTAGGATCTATAAAACCTGGGTTGTTTTTCATTGGGTGTCACACTTTAGCCAAATTTTAAACGACTTGGTTGCGGTGAGAAAACTCGTCAATTTTCCCGGCTGGCTCATTTGAATCTGGAAATTGGACAGCGACGAGCAAGCCAGTTCTCACATGTCCAAAGCCCAAACAAGCGGGGTGTCTAAAACGGTTGGTGAGTCGTTTGGTGGCATGACTCAGAATAGCGTCCACTTCCCAGGATATGTTTGCAAGCCGTCTGACTGGGTCAAAGAACTGGACAATTCAGCCGACGATCATACCAATGGTGCTTGATATATCAAAGCTCCGCGGAAAACCTTCCAGCTCTTGCAGGTGTTGCTCAAGGCCTCGGATTGGACAGATCTGAGCGGAGAGTATGCTTTGTTGTCCCTAACATGCGCTAGTTGAAGTGTCCCTCTGCAACCAGCAGGCCAGTGATTTTGTCACAGCCAGCGAAACCTTTGAGCTTGGAAAGCATGCTGTGATGCCACGAGAGGCCGCATTGAAGGACTCTGGCCCTGTTTTCCGATGTCGCCTGCCAGCCTTCATCTATGCGTTGAATTGGCCCCTCGTGCAAATGTCTTCATGGGAGTCTCCATTGCTCGTTTTTTTTGCGGCTTCTTCATGTTTGAGACAAAGGTGTCTTGAAATGTAACCCAAACAGCAGAAGCCTGAAACCTTCATGGGCTTGCGGTCGTAAACGCAATTCATGGTTGAGGTCGCGAATTGAAGATGTCAAGATCCTTGGACATCACCAAGGTTCCCGCACTGGTGCATTTTCTACACCGAAAAACAGTTGCTGACGCCACAGCCCAACAAAAATGTTTGTTCCCTGCCTTGTGGCTCAGAAATTGGACAAGTTGGCTTCTGGCCGCAGGTTGGAGACAAAGCGCCACAACTTGGCCCAAATCTGGACAATGACATATTTGCAGATTCGGCCCATGTCTTTTAGTCCGCTAAAACACCAACTGTTTTGTCCTTGTTGTCACATTTGCTCGAGCCCCTAGAAAAGAGATACATGTCTAGTAGCGAGGGATTCCCTGTGAATATGTTTAAAAGCATGTTGAAACAAACATCGAACCATTTAGTCTAAGACCCCAAAATGCACATCTGGGCTGCCCTCAGATCCCTCACTAAAAGTGAAACTTCTAGTGGGTTAAATGGAAAACCAACCACCAAACACTCAAAAAGCTAAATGGGTGTGGCTCAAAATTAAACAGGATGGGGTTACGCAGGTTTTGGTCCGTGTTTCCACTTACCAGGGTTCCATTGTGGTACCGGTCTTTTGAGCCACACCATCCACACCCAAATAGCTAAGGAACTGGATGGCTCCCCGGCCACCGACCCCCAAACAACTTGACACGTCTGGACTTCTCTCGCCTGCCGCGGCTGCTCCAGGCTCGACATGGCGCCTGGGAGATTCACCTCCCGCTGGTTTTTCAAGTTGGACGAGTTTCCAGAATTCCGAGTTGGCAGGTCCCCGATGTTTTTTTTCTAAAAATCCTTTTTTTTGACCCACCATTCCTTCCCCCTTTCAGTTTGAAGAACATAAGACCCAGAACTCGGAGAGTGAGAACACGATGGTTGGGATCCGCCAACAAACAATTCCTCCCAAAAACAGGGGCCACTGGATTTACCCTGTAAAGGGGTTGCCAGTTTTGAAGGTCTAATCCGAGGGTAATTGCCCAAAAATGACCAGTGAATTTCTATGGCCATGGCATGACCCCAGTGAATGTCAGTGCACCACTAGTAAACACCCCCTGATTGAAGGTGTCCCCTTTTGCCTCCCACTTTTCCGCCAATACTGAGGTACAGGGCCAATAAGGTTTGTTCCGAAAGCAGTACCCAATCAATTTTGGGGGTTGCGATTAAAGGTACCCCCTGCAGCCCCAATTCCAAAACAACCTGCCTGAAAAGGAGCGGTTCAGATTTCTGCGCTAAAACCACCAATACCAAGCCAGTATTAAACAATGCAAGTTTTCCAAAGAACATGCTTCCCCCAAAATGCACTCTTCTTACTAACAAGGTGGTCAAGCTCACAAAAGGGACCTTGCTTGGATGCCAGCCTGCCCCCCCCCTCCACCGTGCCATCTAAAGTCCTGTTTGCCCAGAAGGGGCCAAAAGGCAAGGACCGAAGAGGTTCTCCAGGTTCCTGCTTCCTCAATTTGCTTGGGAGCGGACAAAAGCAAAAGGACGAGCACCCAAAAACCTCCAAATGGGCGGGATCGTTCATGAGGGGCCCTCAGGTGGACATCATTTAGGTAGGTATTATGTCCACCACCCGTTTGGCAGGGGTTCCCCAGCCAGATTAATTTGTCAGGGGGTTCTGGGGGCGGGCCTTGATTCATCAAGGGCAACCATTGCAATCAAATCGGCCAAGCCTTCTAGCTGAAGCAACTCTGCCACTTGGGTTGCGCTCAAGGCTGTCATACCACCTGACTTGGGCGCTGAGCCTCTGGTCTGCAAGCAGCAAAGTCCAATGATCCGGATGTGAGGGCACCAAAAGCACGCGGTGAATGTCAAAGTGGCTCCTCAACTTCTCAGCCAAGCCCTTGTCTGGGTCCTGATGTTATGAGTCCAGGCCGCATCCATGCCGAGCTCTTCTCAAAGGACTGCCTTTGCCTCCTGAAGTGCCCATCAAAACCCTCAGGGCCCAGTTTCGGTTCTATGTTATCCTCCCAACTAGCATGGACCCGGTCCCTGTATATAATCGGAAAATGGTTTCCAGGACCCCTCTGTCAGGTTCCATGTTAATTGGTGGGAGGGTGATTCGCGCGAGCACAATGATTTTTTTCAAGGGGTTCTTGTAGAGCGAGGAGCTCTTCGGTGCTAATGGGAAAGGCCTGCTTCCCCAGAATGAATTAGATGAAACAAACAAGATATTGCTCATTGGTGACATTGTTAAGTTGATTGACATGCCTTGCGGAACAACATGACTAATAAAGCTCCAGTTGATTCAGACAGGGGTGCCCGTTCCATTTTGGAGTGAAACTGGATCACTCTTGGAGGAACACCCCGATGAGCCCACAGCTTGAAATGAATATGGCGTCAAAACCTATCCCAAAGGCCAATGTTTAACCTTTACTTGCCCTGGCATTTCATGTCTTGACAATGCTGCAGATGCAACAAACAGCCCTGCAACCCCAAGGCGTCCCCACCTCCCAGCCCTGCCTGCGCCGTTATCTTAATCACCGGAGAAGGATAGCGCCACTTTGTTTCTGCCTACAAGTCTCACTTCCGATCGAGTGGACTGGCCAAAACAAGATTAAACTTTTTGTTTGCCACTAAAAAGGGCCATCCCAAATAAGGACCAAAGTCTATGAACTCAGGACGTGAGAAGTTCATCTCGCAGCCCATCGAGCTGATGTGTGTCATCTAGATTCGGATTCGTATCGAGCTCTTTCTGCAAAGCTGGGCGTTGGTCCATCTTGCCAAAACAAGCGAGGCTGAGAGCGTCAGCGGTGCTTGTACTGACAACCCCAAGCAGCAGCTTCTGCCCCTTTTGGTCCACATGAGATGTCTGTTGATCGGTCCGTGCCATTTCACCAGATCTCCATTTGAGCCGGCCTTTGAGTCCAAATGGCAGCAGGTCACATGGGGAGGTCGACTCCGAATGAGGTGACTTGGATGGTTGCCTCTTGAGGTTTCACTTGAGCCATGCCGGGCAATTCGCGGTTCCCTTACAGGTGCCAGTGAAGGAGTATCCCACCGTTTAGCCCCAATGGATCTGCAGGGGAACAGAAAATAAGTTTGTACTTGGAGGCTCGTTGCCAAGATAGAACGCGGTTGGCCTCTTGGGGTTCTTCACCCCCCACGTTCACGCAGGATTTGTAAGCATATAACCGAATGTATTACCAACAACTTACTAGGGCGAATCAAACACTGCCAGGGGAGCTTTGTGTCGGTGATCCGTCGATACAGGTCCAACAAAACAACTTGAGGTCCAGAAAAGTTGGATAGTTGTCTAGTGCGTTCCTGAAGATTTGGGGGCTTTGGCCAAGGAAACTGGTTGGTCCTTTTCGGGAGGGAACCCAATCCTGTTTTTTTGGACCGATCAACAGGAAACCCTGCCTTTTCGATTCCCTTTGCAGCATGAAACAAACGGGGTCAGCTACGCTGGATGCCATATTGCAAGTGAACCATCCACTTCCAACCGCACTCTGGTAATTTGTGGTACGCAGGCGGTTCTCACTTCCGATCGAGTGGATTGGCTGAACTGTTTCGTGTGCACCCAAAATGGTTTTGTCTTTCTTTGGGAAAACCCACTTGTTGGTGGGATTCAAGGACAACCAAATTGTTCCAAGTTGTAAAAGGGAGGCCTGAGCTTTCCAACCCAAACGGTATGGCAGCAAACAACGGCTTTGTTTCCGCAAATTGAACCAACCACAAACTTGCCAACAACAGTGACGTGAGATGCGCCATGCATCTAGTTTGAAGATACCAGTTTGGACAGACCCTACACTTGGCTGAAAGTAGACACAATTATCTTTGCGGCAAAGTTAACGAGATGACTAAACCCAAAGGGAGAATTCGTGGCATGAATGTTCATAGGGAAGCACTTGCAAAGTGGACATGAATCCCCGCCTAAATGATGCCCAGCATCAAGATCGAGAAATTAATTGTGCCATCTACTTGGGCTTGTGCTTCAAGGGAACCCCTCTTTTGCTTGGCTTCAACTGACAACTGAAAAGGAACAAGGACCATTTGCTTTTTGTTGGGGGGGGCTTACGGCTTGGCTTTAATTTGAGGACAACAAAAAAAGACAACCATTTTTGGTTGTTGGGGGGGGGGGGCTGGGCTTGGCAAGGACAACACCCGTTATGTTGATCCATGTTGGAGGCTCGCCGGTTTGGAATCCCTCAACTTCACCCCAACTCAATCGCCACATCGCCTATTGCCACACTGGAGCTCTTTGACGTCGACGGCATCCGTGCCTGAGTACTCAGCTGGCTGGCGTCCGTCTGCTTGCTGGTGCGATAAGCAGGGAAGGTGAAATGGAATGAGCCCATGCTTTAGTCCCATTAAAGGAAACCACCTGTTGGATGGCTATGGGGTTCATTCCATTGTTCATTCCCTGCTGACTGCTGTGCAAGTCCTTCTCTTTGTGTCCGAGATTCCCCTTAAACATCACTTGGGCAATGGAAACCTGCCCAACGCTTGAGAGAAGCAAACAACTCTTGTTTTTGGCAGCCCCCTGCTCAAAATGAACAGAAACAAACAAGGAAAAGCCGAAACAAATGCCAGCAACAGAGAAGAAACACAAAACCAGGGTTCTCTAAATGTTCCCTTGACACGTCATCCTACAAGGAAAACTCACTTTATGGTGACCAAAGCGGTGATGAACGCAGGTTGGCAGCAGTAAGTTCAAACCTGGATCCACGAAGGTTTCTCCTGCCCATGTTGTCGTTAACAAAACACAAACAAACAACATGTTGTGGATACTTCTTGTCAACCCTCTTTTTGGGAATATGTTGTTTTATCGCAGCGGCTTTTCCGTTGCTTTCAAACGGATCAGCAAAGGCGGCTGCTTTTCCTGCGAGACTACCCGTTGGCTCCCACTTTTGCATGGAACCTGACGTTGGGGTCCATTTCCTTTTGAAGGGCCCGGTTCTCCGTCAGGTTCCACGCTAATTGACGGGAAGGTACCTTTTGGGACCTTTACTGAAAGTTGTTTCAGGTCGATTTGCTTGGGGCAACTGGGCTACTACTGTCTTCCTGAGGAACCTGAGTAACCTGAGGATAAAATTTAATTTGTGAGGAAAAGGACCGCATTGTGCCTTGTACCGAGACATAAAGAGATATAAGGGCCCCCAAGTTTTTTCTCACCTTAAACAAAGCCAAAGGCAACCCCAGAAGAAAATATTTATCGCAATGCAAATGCCACGGAGCGAGTCACTCAACGTTCCCGTGGCTGACACGGTCAATGCCCTTTGTACTGCTACTTGACTGTGAATATTTTGGAAAGGGATACAGAAATAGAAAGGATTGTTTGGCTTAAACCCCAACATTATATATATATACACATCGAAAACAAAACAAAAAAAAAAACATATGTCCAAAACCTGATATAAGGGATCCCCAAGTAAAGGATCTTGACCATGGTGAGCTCGTTTTACCCCTGGGTTAGCTCGCGATATCATGCATGATCCCTGCGTGGGAGTTGATCAATATCCCTGGCCCCCAAATGACAATGGATAACTTCTCCCATGTGGGCAACATCATGTCTTTTTGGGTGGGTTTTCCAACCAATGGTCATCCAATGTATTTCGGACCTTTTAATCAAACCATGGGAGCTGCGTGCTTCATCAAAAACAAACCAAGAAAACACCAAACAAAAAACAAGCCCATCATCTTCATCTGTTCGCTCAAGGCTTGGGGTTGGTGCTTTTTGTGGTTGGCGAGACCAAAACAAAGAATCCTATCATCTTCATCTGCTCGTGCGAGACCTTGGGTTGGTTAGAACTATCATTCTAAATAGACTAATTATAATTCAAATAAAACAGTTGTGATTGGAATCATTCCTTTTCAGTGATTGGAGTCATTCTTAAACTCTAATTGAATTGTACAGTTCTATTGGGACAGGATCTCCGTCTAGAGTATAAATGTAAGATGCAATTCGCAGCAGGATTCTGATCAAGTATTTCCTTACTGAGTCCCAATTAAGTCCTATTCAAATTCAAACTGGGTTTTAAAGAGCGGCTCTTGGTGGAGATGTGAATTGAGTACGAACAACACTACAAAACACTGTTTTACAGTGCTTTCTGACCATGGTAGTGCTGGGCTAGTAAGCATAGAAAACACACGAATTCGGGACCTCTGTCCTTATGACTTAATAGCTGTATCAACGTCTACTCGATTTCTGACTGAACTATATAAAGGAGAAGTTTATAAGGATAGGCTCCAATCATAATTTCTATGTTAAAGTAGAACTTGAAACACGATTAACAAAACTCCACTGAACTGCACCCCGCAAAAATCGTGAGGGAACATGTCCTCATCGAAATCCTGGCTACTTCTTCGCCTGGACGCCAGGCCGTGGGTTTCCTTGCTGCCACTGACAAACACGAAACAAACTTCTCACCCACCCAGCGATGGGTCAGAAAAAGATCCAGACATCGGCGCGCCTGTGGATTGCAGCGTTCAGGGAGGGTTGTGTTCGGGTCCCCAATTTCTTTGGGTCCCTCCTGCTCGGGTGCACCTTATGTAGAAACTGGGGGTGTCCAAGTTGCTTGGGCTGTCAGACGGATTTTGAGGAACTCCCCCAAAACTCCATCGATCGGACCTTTCGGGTAGGGCTTCGCCTTGCGACATGCGGGAGGGAGCCGCTGGCGGCTCAGCGCAACTCTTTTTTCAGCCAAGCCGAGAATTGGTCCGCGCCTAAAACCTGCCCGGGTTCAGCTTCCGAGCATTACCTCAGTCAAATACCCTTCGAATGGTCTTGGAGGGATTGAACCTCAGGCAGTCACCCTTCGAATGGTTTTGGAGGGATTGAAAGGTGTCGAACCTCCTTAGAAGGCAGGTCATCCTTACAAGGTAGCAAGGGGAAACCTTAGAGACTCATCGTTTTTGGTTCCTTCCGCGAAAAGGGTCCCATGGTTGGCGACGTGGGAACTGTTGAGCTCCCAACTTTCCGGTGCTAAGTAGAACCTCCTGAGCAAAATGAATTGGAAGCTAAGAACACATAACTTGAAGAGGGAGCGGTATAGATCGGAAACCCGAATCATGAAAACCTGTGGTTGTGACATAGAAGGAGACGCCAATCCCCATAAACATCATGTTGCTCAAAGCACATCTAGGCCACTGGTACACATATATGGGTGTGTCTTCATTTGAGGAAACTCCCTTTTGTTTGGCGTTAACGGAGATCCCCAAGAACAATCACCATGCTGGGGGTTTAAAAAATGCAACTCCCATATTTTGTCCATCCACACGTCCGGAACTATTAAGCTTGCTTTAGATCAGCCAAGGTCCTATGTAAGTCAGGGTTCCCTCACAAGATGTGTGCATGTGCGTTTTGCTTGGGAACCCTTCTCAGCTTGCGGGAAATTCAAGAGACACATTTTTAGGGGGCCCAACAATTTTCAAGTGACATACCCACATCCCCAAATCAGCGGATTCACAAGAGCCTTCAAATCAGTTTGTAAATGTATTATGCAATAACATCGCACAAATATATGTGCCTGTCTTTCTTTGCGGGGTCCCGTGTTTTAGCAGCTCTCAAAAGAAGCCAAGAGGAGAACCACAATTTTCGGGGTGACCAAACACATAAACACAAAACACCCACATGCTTCAAGCAACCTTGTAAGCCCCACCTGGCTCCGGACATGAGACATGCTTTGTATAGCTTTGGTCTCTGTTGACACCCTCTCTATGATTTTGTTCTGCGCTCATCCTCCAAAATGACACAAAGATGATATCTGCAAAAAGCGGCTTGCTCTCTTGAGTCATTCTTGACCCACATCTGGAGTACCTCACCTCCGGAGTGGACTGGTCAAAAAAAGTCTAAATGTGGGGAGAAGACCCCTAGGAGAAGCCATTCTGAGTGGGGCCCGCGGAGCCGAACTGGACATGAAAAGGGAATTGTGCTATGGGCAGCGGTCATATTATTACCATCATCCAGAGTCCTTTTGGGTTTCAGGAAAAACGAATTCACCATTGGACATATTGTTCAATTCCTTCCAGGGGGTTTTAAAAAAGCAACTGGCAGAAACTACGAGCAGAAAATGGGGGGGGGGTTGCTCGCCAAAACACCGAAATCTCATGGCCCCTTTTTGGGAGTTCACCACAACATGGGGGGCGCCACTACCTGGCAAAAGGATTGCGTGAACAGCCCTGGTTGCCCCAGTTGCTTTTGCGCTGTTGCCATCCTCCATGCCCCTCTCTTGAGTAAACCGCTCAGGTCCACAGATGCACAGATTCGGTGTAAACAGTGTCCTCCTGGAAAGTGCATTGTGGCTATACCCCCTTGCGGAACAATCATTTTGCTGCTTGGTTGCTCTTGAAGCCTGATTTGATCATTCAACCCTTCACTTCATATCCAATTTGTTGGTTATGGTACCGCTTGGAGCAACATTAGCGTAGTCCGCTGCTCCTTTGGTTCATTTTACAATGTTGGTGCAATATAACAGCAATCCCTCCAAGCTGTAAGAAGCTACACTTTTAAACGTTGTGTTCATCTTTGCTCCAACAGGAACATGTATATCTAATATGAATGAGTCAATAGCCCATTGGTCTTTGGGACGTGGAACATGATGTGGGCCCGCTGGGGTTTGGGCAATTTGGGCCCCCCGTGGTCTCCAAACGACGATAGAGGGGATGCTTGGGTGGACATCAGGAAGGTGAGATAGGTGAGATTTTGTGTCCACCAACCATTTCTGAGGGCATGAACTTCCTTTGTCGGATCCCCAAACATGATACACATGAGCTGTTCTTTGTGTGTATTACCCTCCAGGAGCTTAAATCCCATTTAAAAAAAAAAAAAAAAAACTGTAGTGATAAAACAAAAAGGGGAACAACAAATCCCTAGGCAAATGGAAGTTAGTTAAGCACTTATCAAGAAATGGTCCATGGAAAAAGAAAAAAACACGGGCATCCTTTGTTGGTTGGGTTTCAAGGGGAACCCAAAGCCCCAAAGAAATTGAACAAAAGGGGGTGGGGCGGTATCCACTGGTTGCGACTGGGAAATGTCCTCGATATTTCCACAAAGCTTCAACCAACAATTGTTAAGTCCAAAGATCTGCTACTAGGCCGCCAAATATCTAAGGGTACTTCCCCATTCTTTCCAAAAAGAGAATGGACAAGGAAGCAAGCCGTAGAGTTATGTTTGTCATTGTTTTCAAGGGAATTGAATTCACTACAGGGCAGATTCTTATAAGCCAAAAAGAACCTCGACCCATGCATACGGACCATTCGCCTGTCTAGTAGTTCACCAAGGGCGTGCCACCCTATAAAAACCAAACAGAAATTCGAGGGTTGCCTAACTGGGGCGAATCGGATTCCTGGGATCCAGGATAAGGCTGGGTCAAAAATAGGTACCCCCAAATGGAACCCTGCTAAATTGAAAGGACTAAAACCTGCGGTCCGATTCCTGGTGGTTTTACTTTGACCCACACCCAAAAAGAACCCCGCGGAACGCGCGAGACATCGGAGCTGCGGTTGTTGGTCTTGCTCCGCTGGAATCGCACCGGGAGGCCTTTGGCCATCCGCACGCCCCGCCTGGAGCCGAACAAAGCCCTTGGTCACACTGGGGAAAATCCGTGCGGCGGCTGGGGTGACTGGATTTCCCCAAAGGTTGATCAACGTACGGGTGGTTTCCCTTGAAACGATCGCCACTTTCGCAGGCACCAAAATCGGAAATGGAGGAAATTCTGAGTGGACTTCCAGAAAATAGCAAGGGCTGGTGGGTACCTGCCCACTCGAACTACACTTAAACATAGGGGGTATTGCCCCATTTTTTTGCGGGTGATGTCCCTTGCTTAAGGTTCAGGAATCTTTTTCGGACAGTTGTAGCTGGCGCTGGGCTATAAAGTAGGCCGTTTTAAGCAGGCTGATCCTAGGCGAAAAAAGGGCTAAAACCAAGTGCATGAGATACAACCCCCGCCGAGATGTGTTTTTCCTTACTTGTGCAAACCTGGGCTGCCCTCAGATCCCCCACTAAAAGTTTAACTTTTGGTGGGTCAAATGGAAGGCCCCACAAAACTCTAAAAGTCTAAAAAGCTATGTCCACCTAGTGTTCCTTTCAATTCTCTTCACGTTCCTTTCGTTGATTCATGTCCCCTTTTCCTTTCATTGCCGTTCGCGCTCCTTTCACCTTTTTCTGCATCTTCCCTTTGTTCCCTTTGATGTGCGTTCAATTCCCCTCCTTTCTCCTTTCATGTCTCTTCATTTCACTTTCATCTCCCCTCCGTTTCCCTTTCAGTTCCCATCATGTCCTCTTCATTCCCCTTCATGTCCTGTTCATTTCTTCTTATGTCCGCTACATTCCCCTCCATTTCCCTTGATCTCCCTTTCATATCCATTAATTTCCCTTCATGTCCTCTTTCCTTCCCTTAGTCCTCTTCATTTCCTCTTCATTTCATCTTCATTTCCTCTTCATGTCCCTTCATTGAACGTTGGGTCGTAGCCCTAGGGGATAGCAGTCGTGTTTGCCCTATTGATGACCGCGATTTGCACCTGCGATCTTCACTTGATTTGGTCTTAAAGTACCCACTTTGCCCATTGTAGATATTTAGGCCCGTATGATGGAACGTAATCAGTCAATCCTTTAACTAGCCAGCCTTTAACTAGCCAGCCAACATCATGAGTTCAATGAGACCCCCCCATTCGATCAAGAAAGGCATATGCAAA
>CAUJNA010003205.1:912500-990000 GCA_963377175.1 Effrenium voratum
TTCTGATGATTTAGGTCTGCAAAATAAACACATGATTCTCTCATTATTTAGAATCTAGCAAGGGCGGTGGCAAGGGCGGAAAACAACTCTGGAGTTTTTTCGAATGTGTCTATCCGTGGACCCAAACAAGAGGAAGCAAAGGAAATTTCCACAGCTGGGGCAGCCACAGTGGTGCCTACAGCACGATCGTGGGTTGATGCTGAGGCAAAACTACTGCCATTGTAAGTGTGGAAAGGCAACTGCTTGGCATGTCTGTTTGATCCAACCACGTCAGGGGCGAGTTCTTACGGCTGAAAAACCACCCCACTAACCGCAACATCACCTTGCAAGCGCTAACACTTGGGTCACTTGGAGATGGCTGCAACGCCTTACGCAGCTCCTTTTTCACTCAATTGCGTAGTAACACACTTCAAAGCTGATAGATGAAGGGTACCCTTGTTGGGCTTTCGGGAGAACGACAGACTTGCACGTCAAATGTCGGGATGCTGTGCTCCTCCCTCGCGGCATGATCGATATGATACACAAGGGCAGATTTCGCCGTTTCCACCAGTGACTCTCAAAAATATCGTCCAAGGGTAGCTCGGCAATTGTACGAAGAGATGGGTACCTGAGCTAATCTACAGTCCTGTAGAAAACTGGCAACGATTCGCCAAACACCTCCTGCAGGTGAAAAAAAGCTCCACATCTGACATTGGAGGTTGCGGAAGTTTCAGCACGGAGCACAGGTTTTTCAGCTTTACCTCACTCCCCGAAATGGCTAAGCTCCCAGCCCCTGGCAGCACAAAAGTCTCAGTCAGTGGCTTGGGGGTCTTGTTGGCTGTGTCCAACGGGCAAAATGCGCGTTCTAGGACTGTCGTTTTTGGCCCGAGGTCTGGTTACCCACGTCTTCAACCGCGGCCCTCTCCTCTTCTTCTGAAAGTTCATTCACAATCCTTAGGTCGGACGTTCAAAGCACGACGCTCTCTAAGGACTTTCCTGGTACCACCCTGGGACTATACCCAAGGGAAACTACTACACATAATCCCAAGTAAACCAAACCAACCAGGAAATAGACTAGAGCAGGGTGATTCCCCAGAAGGCCTAATCCTACGGTGTAATAGGAAAACCCCTGGACGCTGGAAATAATGAGGGAATGCCATCTGGGTCTGCAGGCCCTCCATGTTCGAACCCCTAGAAAAAGATCTCGCTCATTCTCAAAGCAAACCCCGGGTGCTTGGCTGAAAGGCACATACGGTTGACCCAATCTGTTCCTGGAAAGTAGTGTCTCAATCGCCTAACAAAAACAAATCAAAAGGTGTGTGCCCAGAATCCCGAAACAAACAGCTTGTAGTAACATCCATGCATTGACGACCTTGCCTGACGAGCCCATCTTTCGAGGATGCTTCACTCGAAGCACACGTCATGCATTCACTTGGAGCTTGAAAATGCCGCTTCGCGGCATCAAGTAAAAGAGAGAGGCAGCACTTGTGTTCCTAGAAGGGGCTGCGGGTAACTCGCAGCCTTTACGGGGGACCAGTCTAAAGCTCCTTGGGTTGATTTTTCTGATCGCCGGCCGTGGACGGAGCTGTACGTGCTCTGTTGGAAAATCAAAGCGGTTTCAACCAAAAAGTGAAGTTAAAGTCCAAAGGTCCAACCGAATAGGCACAAAGGAGAAGACAGCCAAGCAGTCAGTGGGCAAGTACAGGTCGGTCCGGCCGGAAGAAACACCATAAAGGGAAACAAGTGAAATAAACATTCAGCTTCTACCAACCGTGAAGGGGCCCCCGCCTACCTCAATGGGGAGGGCCAGTGCCATTTGTCTACCACAAAAGGGAACATGGAACTACCAGTGGAATTCCAGGGCTCACCCCCCTCCCAATTCCATTTTTTAGGGGGTGGGGATGTGTGACCGTTCTTAGCCTAACCCTGGTTCAGAGGGACCCGGTTGACCGAAAGGTGGCCAAGTGGGCCGTCTGTGGACTTTTGACAACATCAAAAAAAACAGAAGAACCAAAGGGGACTGGACTACACCTGCAGACTTTTGCCTCAGACGAAATCACCTGGGCGAAGGTATCATACAAACAATCGAGCACAAATCTGACAAATACAGCTACCCCAGTTAAATGGTGTTTGTTTTAATGGGACACTGGGCCCCCTGCAGGAAATATGGTTTTCGGGGTCCACATCTCAAGCATGAAGGGTCTCGTCAGGTGACGTTTAAGACCACCAAAGAGAGAAATGGGTGTCTTTCAGTTGAGACCCCCCAAACTGGTGGGTTTCCCTATAGTTTTCCTTCAACCCCCAAAAAGGCGACCTTCACCAAACAAAAAAAACGCAAACCCTTGATTTGTCGGGAGATCTTTCGGGTTGCACTCGCACGCCCACGCACGCCCACTTGCTGGCCGAGGCGCTTGTGCGGGTCCAGCGCGGTGTCCACGCAGATTTTGAAGGCGGTGGTCTTGCCCACCCCGTAGACGCTGCAGATCAGCGCGTAGGCCAGCTCCTTGTTACCTCATGTTCGACCAGCAAAAACACCCGGGCCCTCAAGCTTTCCCATTTTTCTATACATATACACATACACATGTATATATATATATATGTATATTGAAAACAAAACAAAAAAACACAAACACGGCTCGAAAACTGTCCCCTTAAAAACAAAAAAAGAGAAACACGGGGTTTTGCCCCATGTGTTTGGGGCGATAACCAATTTGTAGGCAGGATTTTTTGAGGGTTGGTGTCTTGTGCGACGTATAAACTCAGAACATCTCAGACTAAGCTTGTCTCGGGGTGCCAAAAAATAGGTTGAGGCCTTCCATCTTGCTTGGTGCCGGTTTCAAAGACACGCAGCACTATCTTGAAAAAAAAGTCCGACTGGGCACCACCACGTCTGACCGGGCATAACCCTGTAACATTGCCTACAAAGGCTCTGCAACGAAACCGTGCGAGTGGATATGCTCAGTCTGTCGAGATCATCCTCGTTTAGCTGGCTGGTGCATTCATGTTCTACTAAAAAGTAAAAGCACATATCAACGCTCCACCTCGCAAAAACAGTATCTGGGGGCCTGGGACATTTCGGGGAGTGCGGGGGTGGAGCTTGAGCACTCTGTATCTGCCTGGAGTCTCCATGATCCTCTAAACATGGGGTTAGCCAAAACAAACCGGGTCATGGACCCAATTCTCGAGGGTCATGGAGACTCCAGGTGCACCTTTTTTGTTTAATGGTCTCCCTCTTGCTCAAGTTGTCTCTGCTTACTGTGGGTTCCCCGAGTTGTGGTTCCCGTACCTCGGGATTCCCTAAATGGAATCGTCTTGTCTTCAGGGTACCTTCTTCGTGGTGTTAAAGGGAAAACCACTTTCAAAATTTAAAACAACACAATAACAGCCTGTTGTTGCGTTTCAGGGGGCGGGGTCCCGAGCAAAAAAGAATGTAAACACCCAGAAGCTGGTTGCCCAATCAAATCACTCGCTGAACAAATCCTTTCGAAGCAGGCCCCGTCCGCGACATCAATGAGAAGGCCCTGTTTCATTGCCCGGACGGCTGTCCCATTTCAAAGGTGATCCGACAATGTTCACTTCCGATCGAGTGGATGGCAACCGAAAAAAATATACTACACTTTTTGCTTACTTAAACGGTCCAAACTAAACATTCACTGAAGTCCTTGAACTCAGGACGTGAGAATGTGGGGGAAGGGCCCCCCCCAGAAAAAACAAACAAACAAACAAACAACGGAATAATTGATCCAGGGTCGGAACTTCGATGGATGTTGCAATGAACGGATCATTCACCCTATAATTTACAAGTTTGAAGGATGTTGTGCTTGGATGTGGCTGGCTCGCAATACTTACAGTGGAAAATCCGACATGCCTGGTGAACGACCCAGTTGAAGAAAAAGGCTTCTCGCTCTTCAGAAGAAAGGGTGTGACTGTCAAAACCCGGCCTGTTCTCATGGGAAAGGAGACCAACCCAAATTAGTTCCTAAAAGCAAGACCAAGCATAAACCACGGGAAAAAACATGTTGGCTTGTAATATCGTTCATCTGCGTATTGCGTCAAACAAATCCAACAGAAATCCCTGATCTTTGGACCCACAGTCGGCTGGGGACAGCACACACACAAACACGCACACACACACTCGGGTGTCTTTTTGTTGAGGATACCCTGTTTGGGTTGGTTTAGAGCGACGCCCAAAAAAGCCTACGTATATTTCACGCTTCCCTCTGAGCCAAACCCAATCCTTTGCCCTGACTCCTTTTCGCAACTTGCGCTCGTCTTTGGCAAAGCGGCGCGGGATGTCCTGGTCAGAAGTGTGTCCGCTGGGTTGCAAGTTGCTGTGACGACCCCTCTGCACAAAGCTCATCACTTGTGGGGCCATTTCGGAGAATCCCACTGTTTCAACCTGAAAGCTAAAGTCCACAGATCACAAAATAGCTGCATCAAAATAGCAATAAAGAGAGGGTGTTCGCCAATTTTGTGGCAACCGGAAAAGTAACTGAGAGTTGATGGACCTTTCTGTGCCTCGGTTTTTCCCGGCTCGTGACTTGCCCAGGCAAATGGATGTGTCGTTTCGTTGTTTGGGACTTGAAAGGAACAGCCTCGATGCTTATACATAATATGTTTGTATCTATATATAACACGGAACATGTGTATATATATATACACATGTCTTTTCTCTTCTTCTTTTTGGGGGGGGTGTCCCTTGACAACTCCTGATTAATTAAAAACAACACTTTGTTGTCTGACAGCCCTTGAGAATGTCCTTGGCAGAAACGCAACAGCGGACAAAACTTGTTCTTTTTTTGCGTTTTCACCAGGCAAACAGAATTGGGAGTTCATCTTTACAGTACCTAAGTGGAAATTCGGGGTGACGAAATGACGTACTGGGCATGGACAAAAATTAGGTGGAACCTCGCAAGAAGGCCGCGGTTCCATCCCCAAGTGACCATGGCTGGGTATGCCCCACTTGGTCCGAGTGACCATGTTGGAAACCCAGAAACGCAATAATTTGCTTGGTACATGGGGTCAAGCGGTCAACGTAGGTGCTTGGACGAGAACCGGATGGTGGGTGCTCGAGGGTAGAAAGGAAACCACCCCTTGTTCACAAGGATATAACCTGTGCAAGTCAAACGCTCCCATTGGTGCGGAAGCGAGCGTGAACCGGAACATTGGAAACCGCACGACAAACAAGGCCCAAGAACGAAACCGTGTGCAGTGAACATGTCTTTTTTGAGGGTACCTTTGGATGGATTTAAGGAAAATTCAAAAAGGAAAACGTTGCGCCATTTTGGGGGAACGGGGGGGCAATATATACGTACATACATATATACTCATATCCTGAAACTAAATGGGATGGTCGCAAGTTGTTAAGGATCCTGCAATGAACATTCAACCAGGGGTTACCGCTTGCCAGGGAACATCTATACCTTTTTTGTAGGGGGCCCCCCAAAAAGGTGGTCCCTTTAACATCAAACCCAAAAGGGTAAAAAAGACAGACCCATCTCAAGCCCAAGAACAGAATGTCGGCTTCAACGCCAAGACCCGATTGCTTGGATGCCGGTCGAAAAATGGAAACAAGCCATGGGCGTCCACAATCATACTGCGGATGGATCCATTTCGCACCACCTATGACACCCTGGCATGATTCGATTGCCCTGTAATTAGACTCATTGCAGGACAGTGTGAATTGTGTGGCCGTTTTACCTCCAGCGCCACTTTTGATCGACGTCAAATGTCACTGAATTTCCTCCTTCAAAATTGCAATTTACTGGTAGCTTTCATGGAAACTGCCACTTTTGGAGTTTCCAAAAAGGGAAATGGAGGCAACGCCGAAAAGGCTGTGGCGAACTACAGTCTGTACAACATGGCTATGTTTCTTCTGTTTCTCGGTCCTCAGCCAGTCAGAATCCAACATCAGTGTCTTGTACGGTCTCAGCTGCACAGTTTCCCAGTGGCCCTGTACGAAAACATATATATATATATAGAAACACTTTGGGGCGGTGGTTCCACTTGTTACATTGTTTGTTTAACACAACATATTTTGGGGCGGTTGTTCCACTTGTTACATTGTTCGTTTAACAAAACACACTTTGGGGTTGTTGCATCTGTTGTGGGGCAACCAAACAAACGGCAAACCAGGATGCTGAACAAATCAGTGAAAGACAAGGGCTCGTCCACAAACAGGACATGATAGACATGTGTGAGCCATCTTGCTGAGCAAACCATTTCCAGGTATGGGTCTTGAAGGAAACAACATGCTATGTGAGTCTCTCGTTCTATCCTTCATTAACCAAACAGGGCGCAAGCGAAGAGAAGCAAACAACAAGATTACAGCCTGGCAGATCGAGACAAGGCTAAAGAAACGCTAAATGCAAACCCCTGCATAGAGGCCATGTTGAACACACACTGCACATTAAGAAATTGAGCCCAAGCACACTGAGGCCGATTCAATCCATGAACAGCCACCCGTAGTGAAAGACTCCCTTTAAAATTAACAGGGGAACAATAGACATGATCATAATAAGCATTTACAAAGAGCTCAAGCTCAACTGGGCTGTCCTCACTCCTGCTAAAAGTTTAACTGTTAGTGGGCTAAATGGAAACCCTCACCAAACCCTAACAAGCTACAAAGCTAAGGGGATGGCGGGAACCACCAACTTAAGCAACTGGAAGTGACATATCCTTCTTGTCTGTTGGTCTGTTGGGTGCGCGCCCTGCTGTTTTCCTCACCCCCACCCGTGAGCCTTGCCCGCCAAACGCAAGCGACGCTGCGTAAGGCTGCACCTGTGCAGAATTTGTTAGACGGTTCACGTGCGCCAACAAGAGGGCATGGGACAATAAGGAGCTCACCCCTGGTATTCGTCCTCCATTCCCGGATACGTCCCCTGTAGTCATAGATTTCCTTGCAAACCAATAAGGAAAAAGCAAACCTGTTCTTCAGCCAATGGAAGTTGTGAGTGAGCTCGCATGGAGTGGATCCATGTTTGCTGCATCTTGGGGTGACTTCCCTCACAAGATTGGAAGGCTTCTCGAACCCGTATCCCGCCCGAATGGGTGCCAAGCAGGTCTGCTGAAAGGGGTCAGTAAAAGCCTGGCTGGCTAACTTATTACTGATTTCTACATTGCCCTTACCAAACGGTTGAGACGCTTAGCTGCCAAAAACCAACAGAAAGGAACCTCACAAGGTGGTCGGCCCTTTGAGCCCGTTGAGTCGGGCAGTTTTCTGTTCAGACTAGACGACCCCAACGTCAATTCTGAAGTCTCTCTGCAAAAAAAGGGCACCGGCTGTTTTACCTCTAGGTTTTACCCTACTCCCAGCTCAAGTCCGCCAGAACAGATGAACATATTTCCAGCAGTGATAGATTCCCTTTAAAACAACCGGGAGAAAATAAACAAACATCTTCACCAAATGGAAGCTGACGGCCCTTGACTAGTGGGGCTTTTCGGAGAGGCAAACGAGGCCAGTGACCAAACCACAAGGCCCCAATGAAGTAAGAGTCTGATGGAAATGACAGGCTACTCTCTGGGTGCTGGGACTCAGTTAGGTGGTTTTATCGGTTGTGGATAAAGGACCTACGTTGGGTCTTGAGTGGATTCAGCCCAGAACGTTGAGCTTGCCAGAAAGTAGGGGTGTATAAACCTCGGTAGCCTCGGTATGAACGCCTAGATGATTGGCTGCCACATGGCATATATAAGCCCATGGGTCCAACATGCACCTATCAACGTGAACCCCTCCAATACCGTGGATGGAGAATCCACTTTGCACCAATTGAGATGGATGAAGCCCCGGGAATACTGGGATAAACCCATCCCAGCAAGCGCCAGGCATTTGTCAATCCACGGCCTATAGTTTGCCTTATAACATCACAACAAGAGGAAAGTAATTCTAACTTGCCGCGATGGAACATGTAAGGGATCCTGCTCAAATACAGAAACAACTGGAGTCTGGAGTCCCTTTATGATCAACCATTTCTTATTTTGGGTCATCGAGACTGCAAGGCTACAAACAATGAAGGCCCTCTGGGTTAGAGAAAGGTTGGAGAAAAACAAAGAAACACCAACACACATTATGCTGGTTTATTTTCAACAGAAACAAACGCAAAAGACAACAACAGAATATTGTTTTGCCAAACACAAGATATGGTTTGCTATGTTTTGCTACATTTTTTGTGGGGGGAGAAAGAAACATGCCCACAGGGCCCGGGCGTGCGCCCCGCGCCTCGCCAGCGCCAGGCCCACGCTGACGGCCGCCAGGCCAAGGCCCACGCTGCTTCCCGTGAGGCTCGACGCCTTCGCCGCCTGCGGACTCGTGCTGCGACGGGCTGAACCCGCGGCGGCGGCGGCCCACGTAGCTAACGACCCGACTAAACCCTCCCCAACCCTCCCCAGCCACACAAAAACACAAACCGAAACAAAGCAACATCATAGGAATAAGAATCATAAAAAAGGCTGGGTGGAAAACAAATTGAGAATGATAACAATGGTGATGCCAATTACGTGTGAGGGGCAAACAAAGCCACTTAAACTTGTCAGGGGCCCAGTTAACCAAGGGGAAACGCGAAATACGCTACGGCCAAGTGCTCAAATCAATCGGAGGGTTCCTTTTCAAACTTGTGCGTTTGGCCGGAGCCGCGGTTCCGCGCCACCGCCCGGCCGGTAGCCGTTGGGCCGCCTGCGGCGCGCTGCGCGCGCTCCGCCGCGCTCCGAGCGCGGTGGAGGTGGGTGTGGCTTGGGGCGCGATGAAGGCAGTGGCGCCCAGAGCCAAGACCTTCGCGAGTCGAGTCGAGTCTGGCGGTTGAAACCATTTGCCTGTGGCTGTCAAAACCGTTTTGGGAATCCATTTTGGTTGGATTGGGTGCAAGTGCAAACACTTTATTTTAGTCGGGCTTCGGTGGTTGTCAAAACCGTTTTGGGATCCCATTTTGGTTGGATTGGGTGCAAGTGCAAACAATTTATTTTAGTGGGGATTCGGTGGTTGTCAAAACCGTTTTGGGATCCCATTTTGGTTGGATTGGGTGCAAGTGCAAACAATTTATTTTAGTGGGGATTCGGTGGTTGTCAAAACCGTTTTGGGATCCCATTTTGGTTGGATTGGGTGCAAGTGCAAACAATTTATTTTAGTGGGGATTCGGTGGTTGTCAAAACCGTTTTGGGATCCCATTTTGGTTGGATTGGGTGCAAGTGCAAACAATTTATTTTAGTGGGGATTCGGTGGTTGTCAAAACCGTTTTGGGATCCCATTTTGGTTGGATTGGGTGCAAGTGCAAACAATTTATTTTAGTGGGGATTCGGTGGTTGTCAAAACCGTTTTGGGATCCCATTTTGGTTGGATTGGGTGCAAGTGCAAACAATTTATTTTAGTGGGGATTCGGTGGTTGTCAAAACCGTTTTGGGATCCCATTTTGGTTGGATTGGGTGCAAGTGCAAACAATTTATTTTAGTGGGGATTCGGTGGTTGTCAAAACCGTTTTGGGATCCCATTTTGGTAGGTGAATTCACCACCCATTTTAGAACCTATTTTAGTGGTTGGATTGGGATGTTCACTGGGGGTACGGGAATTTGACCCATGGCCATTTCAGCTTCCCACTAATCGGGTTGGAGCCGAATCGGTGGTTTGGAGGTGTGGAGTTTGGGTGGATTCCCATCCAGCAAGAACTGGAGGGGTTCAAATCCAAACCGCCAATCCTAACCACCAACCAAGCAAACCTGACCATGGGAGCGTGGATTGGCAACCAAACAAAATCGAACACCACTCGCTGCAAGCCCCTGACATTTGGCGGACAAAATGGCAACCAAGCCCTCAAGCCCAACAAATATCCAGTCACGGGGCGGGAGTGAGATCGGGAATGCACCAGATCAAATTGGTTTCCTTGGGGGGAAATCAACCATGGGCCCCCAGACCGTGGTCATTGGAAAAAGAGCTGAAGGGAAGCCCCCTCGCTTGCCCAGATTGGAGAATCACCTTTCCTATAGATGAAGTATGTTTCGCTTCGGTTGCAACTGAGCCCCGTAGCGTCCTGCTGTTGTGCTGCAACTAGAGCGTATCCCTCTGCTGTTGATCCTTCTTGACGCTCCCAGACCGTGGCCGTTGGAAAAGAGTTGATAAAGAAAAGCCCTCCCGACATGATTAGAGTTAGGCCCAGTTATAGAGTGTATATTTGATTGTTTGCTTCACCTTGAGTCACTGGTAAAAAGTATGTATCCTAAGTCTACCCCAGCCGAAAAAGGGGCAGGTGGTCACCACGCGGGATTTGTCACCGCGGCAAGAAATCGCCACGTCCCTCGGATTGTTTCGTCTCACTGGCTGCCGGACCACAGCCGCCAGCGGCAGCATGCGAGCCTTAGGCCAAATCGATCTCGAATCGAGAAGTCTGGGGTGACTCGAAGTCATAAAATAGATTAAGGCCAAAGGATTTGTTTATGAGATAAACTGTCAGCCATGATTTATTTTAAGAACTGCTTGGCATCAACCAACCCAAAGTTTCCCTTTGTACCTTGTGAGGTTGTACTAATCAACCCCTTTTGACCCCCTTCTGTGGGTACATTATCAGGCACCCTCAAGGGCCTGGGAAGGATTCGGAACCCCGGAAGTTGAACTGGTTGATTCATGGGGTGTCCCCTTGAGGGGACACAACCTACCCGTTTTCCAACCGTCAAACTGGACAAAGGGCCAAACTCCAAAAGGAAAGTAGTCCAACACCCTTCTGTCAGCTTCCATGATCATGATGGGAGGGAGCGTCATTTAGCTATGTGCGTCTTTAGTTGGCAACAGAAAACACCCTGCGATCAATCAGCGCGCTTCTGGGTTCAAACCCAAAAAAAGATGTCGCCATGTTCAAATCCTATTGGGGCCAAGAAGGCAAGCACGCAGTTCAATTGGCGGCTTGTCCTTGTGCGGTGTCTTCAGGATAAACCATTCTGGTCCAGCCCTTTGAACCATGTTGAAGCTCCCCATACGCCAGCGGCATAGGGGGCAAGCCATCTGGACTTTTTCCCCCAGGTTCCCCCAAAAACACTACAGGTCTTTTTCCAGGTTCCCAGGTTCCCCCCCAGGTTCCCACCAACCCTAAACTAAAACCAGGTTTCCTCAAAAAGCCCTTTTAGTACTTTCACTGGAAGTGGACCACACAACGACGGCGAAAGGTGAAAAGGTCGCCCGTGGGAAGTGAGCGAGTGAGCTGTGGATAGCCTGCCCGACTGCCAACATGAGGCATGTTAGAGCCCGAAAGGTAGCCAATCGAAGCACAAGAAACAAATCATGAAATGGCCTTGACACACACCCTCAAACCAACCAATGATGAAGTGCTTTATCTTCTTGGGAAAGACACCGGGACCTGCCTTCAAAAGTTCACCATTTCTTACTCAACAAAAACACCTTGAAGTCTTGGTATGGTAGCAACAAACCTTGTTCTTGCAGCCCTGCTAAAAATGAACCGAACCAAAACACCTAAAACCTGCCAACAACAGTGAAGGTCGCATTAAGGTTTTGAGCCAGGGAAGGAATCTCGATTGGTGACCCAATGAATAGCTTCTAAGAAATGAGCAGGCTACAACATGATGGTCCGTCCTTTGGCGCTTTTGCAGTCGGAACTTGTCGCTTGGAGCCCGGCTTTTACGGGCTTCCATGAGGAAACAAATTGCATCTTCTTGTTGCCTCTGGTGATTTTTTCCTTGCAGACCCCGCTGAAAACTTCAGGGGACAGAGAAACGCCCCACAAGGGAAACACCCGCGCGCCCCAAGGCGACAAGGCGCCATCGTCGCCGGTCTCGAATCGGCGAATCGATTCGCCAGTGGCTCGAGCCGACTAAGCGGTGAGGCGGCCGCCCATGAAACCTGACTCGGGTCCTGGAAGACCATTTCCTCTCAAAGGAATCCTGTAATTGATCCCAAAGAGACAAAAGGGTACCTGCCCGCATCCACTTGGAGGCACCTCTGAACCTGTTTAGCCCGAACAAAACAACAACACCTTTCGGCCAAGTCATGCTCCATAGGAACCATATCTACAGCGCAGCCTGGAGTGGCAGGTTTGATGCGGCAGGATGAATTTAATCCCATTCATTGCTTCTACAGTGACGCTGGGAACAATAGGGGGCGCAAAGTGGCGCTGGGGTCCAAGTACCTTGTGAGGTGGTCCTTGGATCCTTCGAGTACATCAGAAGGTACCACGAGACCCTCTGGCTAGGGTGATCCTGAAAATACAGCTTTGCAACGAGCATGAAGAATCGGACGTTTGTCGGGAAGCCTAGTTCCAGGACACCTCTCACCCACACTCTCGACGTGTTTGCTTTCAGAACCTCGATTGTTTGCCTCTAGGGTTTGGCTCGAAAAGTTGAGCCAAAACCTTCCAAGTCCAAACTGTCTTTGCCACTCAAAAAAGAAGACACCCTATATTGTGACGATGTCAGGTTTAATAAATTGTCGCCGGCTTTCACGGTTTTGGAATCGCTTGGCTTGACGTGAAATGGCTAGCAATGGCAAGTCTCACTTGCCCAAAGCGAATCGACCGTTGACTTTTGGTTTTCCCTGATTCGGTGCACATTTAATCAAGGTGCCAAAAGATTATCACCTTTTACTTCCAGGTCCTCTTGGGCAAGTGCCACACATCAGCCACCTTCAAGCCTCAAGGAAAGCGAGTATCATCTCACCCGGCACAAGGAAAAGGTCCCATCGGAGGGTGGCAAAATAAACACCTGCCATGTTCAACGGATGCCGGATTTCGGGGCTAGAACAAGCTTCCATGCACATGTTTATTGGGGATGCCCGCAAGCCTTTGGAGGGGAACGGGGGCAGGGCCACATGCCCCCCCAATTGCGGGTTGGTTGGAATCCATTACCCTCCGACTAACATGGAAGTGCACAGGCCCCTGTAAAAAAAAAAAACCTACTTTCCTAATGGAAAGGGGGTTTGTGCACTTCCATGTTAGTTGGTGGGAGGGTAACTTCTCTTTAGATATGTGGAAACGGATCTTTGGACTTCACCTTGGTTGAAACTGGTCGGTATTGGACCCACAAGTGAACCACTTTCAGAGGGGTCGAAACCAACCACGGCAAGGCTGGCTCCCCTAGAAAGGTGGTTTCAAATGAAAGGGAACATCGCCATTTCGGGGGGGGTCTCTGAAAAAAAGACGACCACATATTGTCACCAGCCCTAAACCATGGATCCACAAAGGGGCCACCATCAGTGGCTTGAAAGCTTTGGTGAGCTTGACAATATGACTTGGCCGGAATTTAGACGCCCCGCCACAACTTAATAGCTTGTTGCTTAGGGAAAATTGAAAAAACGCATCCGCCCTTCGAGAAGCAAGGATCCCATCCAAAAGAAGCGGACAACATGGAACCCGAAGACCAGAAATGGCCCTTAGAGCACTGGGCACCGGGCCCAGGCAAATAGAGCAGGCGCCATCCTCTCCGCCTGCAACATATTATCTGCACATGTTCAACAAACAAATTGTCAGTAAAAGTAGACGGCGTTGGGCAAGCAAAGGGGATGAGTCAACTCAAAAGGCGGAGTTCTGCTATACTCTCGTGTTGCCCTAACGGGCCATGGGCAAAGGGACCTGGTCTTTTCGGGCTGTTGGGGTGGGTGGTGCCGTCCATGTCCTCTGACAGTTCAGCCAATGAAGGCACGTTCCCCACGATCTGGGGACTTGCAGCCAGTTCAGCTCCGCTGCCCGCAACATGCGCGATCCGGTAATTCACATGCCCAACTCGGCTTGTATCATGACCTTCGTTCGACTGCCTGGAATCTCCGCAACTTCTGGCAAATAGGGAATGCAATATAACCGTATTCTTGGGCTACTGACCTCATGTTGTCGGCGTCGGCGCCGTTGCCGCCAAATTCAGCGTTCCATTTCATTCGCGAAACAAGCTCGGCCTTAAGCCCACTTCAGAGTTGCGCAGACCTAAACCACCTCAGGTTCAACCCGATGCCAGTTTGATGGCCATCCGAGCTCCCAGCCAAAGTCGTCCACCTCCTGTCCGAGGCGACGCGACCCGTTCCTAAAGAACCCAGTTGACTCGGGCAACCCCCACGGGAGCTTTCCCACAAAAGGCTCGGAGCTATGCGCTGGCCCAAAGTCTCCGGAGGTCCGTTCAAATCCAAGGCCAAAACATTAAAACACCACCAGCCACACAAGCCTTTGGCGATACGGCAAACAGCCGACGCCGCAATGGTCCGCTCAAAAAAACCAACAGAGTCGAATCCCCGACCCACGTTACCACCAGCAACCAATAGGAACTACTGAAAACAGTACCTGTGGTAAAAGTGTGCGTTGTCCAGATGATTTTCGGAACCTTAGTCCAAAAAAAGTCTTATTCCACAGGGCTTCAACGGCGAATTTGAGAATACTTCCAAAAGCCGAAGGGATTCCCAGCTCGGCGAACTCGTACCCGAGGTCGGCTTTTCGGCCCGCGGAGTTTTCCCCGGCCCGCGGAAACCGAGATGTTGCCAAGCCCCGAAGGGCGAACGTGAGCTGCGGCCCAGCGGATCTCTCGGCTTTTGGAACTGGAACTATCGCCAGAGGTTCGGGGTGTGGTTCGACCCATCTTCCCTTAGGGATTCCGAATGTCAGGTTAGGTTCCACGTTTGGTGCGAGGGTAATTTGTGACCCTTTGAAGCTGCAGTCGGCTGGCGGTCCCCCCATGCATTCCTTGTTTGCTGAACCCCCCCATTGCAACCAGCGACCCTATTTAGATAAAGGAGCCTTTTCGGGATGGACCAGTTTTGGGAAATTTATACACAAATGAAACGGTGCGGCTGAACAACTGAGAACTCGATCCACAAACAGGTTGATACTGCGCCTGGACGAAATCCGTTCGCACCAAGAAACTAGACCATGGTTGAAAGCATTGTTCCTTACTATGGTATTTTCCTTTTGGCAAATCCTCGTGTATCTTGGGTTGTGTTGGATGGATTTCGCAACCATCCACAGATACCCGACCGACTGCGTGAAGCCGCAACAATTCGAGTGAAGCACGTTTTGGCCACCGCAAACTTGGCACTGGCTCACAGAGTTGGCGATCACTTCGTTTTGGTTCGCAAGTCTAAACCAAGTGGATTGGCTTCTCTCCGCACTTTCTGAGTGGAGTGAAACCAAAAAAGTTATGGAACTGCTGATTCACCACCAAAATGGTCCAAACACAAAAAGTGACTAAAGTCCAGAAACTGAGGAAGTGAGTCTCACAAAGGTCGCTTTTTTAAGGGTACATTTTCTTTTGTGGTTTTTGAAGGGCATCCGGTAAACCACCATGTTGAGGGTCCCGTAAGAAAACGGACACACTCACGTACACGCCCCATACAGTTTGAGGCCCGACACCGGCTGAGAAAAGCTTACAGTATGTACCTGTGTCCCCAGTTGTGGACATACTATTCACACCCTTGCCCCTATGGCCAACTCGAAACTAGAAGCAAACTATGTTGAGCAAACGGAAGGTGTGATGAGCACAAGCGAAAGCCAAGCCAGATTCGCAGAGACATCTCGCAGAACCGCTTAGCAGTCCTCCGCAGACACGGTGAAGGCTGCGATACGCAATAGGAGCAAGTTGCCTGGCAACGTCAACTGCTGCGCGGTTCCTGTATACGAGAAAATCGTGAGGCTCTGCAGACTGTCTGGCAGCTGCATTTGCGTCATGTAGTTGAAGAACTTGCCCAAGGTTAAGTTCTGCAGCTCGGGTGGCCAAGATATGTCCTGCAAGCTGTTGTTGAAATGTTGCCCCAAAGTCAAGGTTCGCAAGCTGCTTGGCAGTATCAATCCTTGTAAGCTTTGGTTAAACCTCCCGCCAAAGACCAGGCTCTGTAAGCTGCCTGGCAGTTTCACGCCCTCCAAGCTTCTGTTGAACTTCCAGCCAAAAGTCAAGCTCTGCAAGCTGTTCGGAAACGCCACCCCCTGCAGAGGCTTGTTGAAGGAGTCCCCGAAGGACAGGCGCTGCAAGGTGGTCGGAAACTGGACCTCTTGCAAGCTTTGGTCAAATCTGCTGCCCAAAGTCAAGCTTTGCAAGCCGCTTGGCAAAGCAACTCCCCTCAACTTCTGATTGAAGGCGAAGCCGAAAGTCAGAAAACGCAAACTGCTTGGCAGTGCCATTCCCGACAAGCTCTGATTAAAGGCATCGCCCAAGGTGAGGCTTTGCAGACAGGGCCAAGCGACTCCGCGAAACTGGATGAACTCTGAGCCCAAAGTCAGGCTCTGCAAGCTGGGCAAAGTCACTCCCTTCAGCTTCTGGTTGCACTTTGCGCCCAAACTCAGGCTCTCCAAGCTGGGCACCGGCAAATTGTTCAAGCTTTGGCTAAAGCTATCCCCAAATGTCAGGCTCCGCAAGCTGGGCAGGTCGACAATATGCAGAGATTGGTTGAAGCTGTCGCCAAAAGTAAGGCTCTCCAAAGATCTCGGCAAGGCCACACCTTCTAAGCTTTGGTTGAAGGCAAAGCCCAAGGTCAGGCGTACAAGGCTTTGCGGCCAACTGACGCCCTGCAGGCTTTGGTTAAACTCCACGCCGAAAGCTAGGCTCTGCAACGCGTTGGGCAAATCCACGCCCAGCAAACTCTGATTAAAGAAAAAGCCGAAGGTCAGGCTCTGCAGGCTGCCGGGCAAAGTCACTCCTTGTAAGCTTTGGTTGAACTCAACGCCAAACGTTAGGCTCTTCAAACTACTCGGCAGGCTAACTCCCAGTAAGCTTCTGCCCAGCCATGGAATGGAAGAGAGCCAGTGAAATCTGTCTGGCCATGCGTCATGCAAACGATCGTTGAACCTTCCGCCCAAAGTCAGGCTTTCCAAACTCTTGGGCAAAGACAAGTCGTGCAAACTTTGGCTGAAGCTTTCGCCAAATTTCAGACTTTGTAAGCTTCTTGGCAGCTCGACTGCCTGCAAGCATTGGTCAAAAGTCTCGCCAAACGTTAGGCTGCGTAAGAATTTCGGCAAAGTCACCCCGTCCAAGGGTTGATTGAAGCAATGACCAAAAGTCAGGCTCTGCAGGCTTTCTGGCAAATCCACCCCCTGCAGCCTTTGGTTGAACTCTACGCTGAAAGTCAAGTTCCGCAGGCTGCCGGGAAAAGTTAGGCCCTGCAAAGGACGTCGAAACTCGCGATTGAAGCTCAGCTCGGTGACACCCTCTAGGGCTTCGGCATTCCTTGGTAGTGATTGTCCCTGGGCAATAAAAGAGCTCATGCTCTAGGTCCTCCAGTAGAGAGGTTAGAATAAGGGTACCAACTTTTTTCTGTAGTCTATTTTAGTAGGGCAACCCTCCCCTCAAAAAGGGTAAAAGGGCACTACTGCGGGACCGAGTGCTGCTTTCACGAAGTGGGAACATATTTTAGTTGCACTTGCTCCACAACAAACGGGACAAGGCAACCTATCCAAGCAAACCGCAGCATGTATATGTAAACCACATCACGGGAACCCCCCCCCCCCTCAAATTGGGAGCGTTCCTTTTGGTTTTCCTCTAAACGCCCAAAACAGATGTACTCTCAAAACGACACGCCCGTATATGTCACAACAACAAAACTTGGAAGGAGCAAGTGCCAACAACATTTCCGGTGGTGCAAGCACTGGCTCCGGTTCGCACAGAAGTCACTCAAGAACCCCCAGACTCTTGGCGGCAAAACTTGCTGGGGTTACCCCTTCTCGGGTTGTAGATTACACTTGCTGGTGCCCAGTAGGGAAGGTGGGAATCAGTGGTTTCCCTTTAAGGGAGTCTCTGGGTTCATTTCCTCATTCCCTGAGAATCACCCCTATAAACCATCACTTGTGGCCTCATTCCCTTCCCTCATTCTCCATTCCCTACTGAGCAGCAGCAAGTTAAAAGGGTCTTCCCCCTCAAAAAAAAACACAAAGGAATCAACCCACTGGGGTGTCTGGCAAACCGCAGACAAGATTCACTTTGAATCCCTGCAAGGCAAGCCAGGCATCCAACAAGTTCACCCGCGTGTAGGTGAAGCACCCGGAGGAATCGATTTTGTCGAGACCCAGCTGCTGCAGGGTCTTGTTGGGCCTGTGTCCAAAACCTCCTAATATTGACCCCGGATTCATGAACCCTGGACCCTTTCCCATTACAGTACATAGAAGGGGTGGTTCCTCTGGAAAAATAATGAATCCCCACTAAATGGGGACAGCCCCTTATTAATCAACCAGGTTGAATAATCCGGGGTTCCAATTAAACCCAAAGGGTAGCGGATGTACATTCCCGCAAGGTACCAAAGGACTGGCTAAACGCGTATGTTGACGACAAAAGGGTGCTTCTTATTCAACACATATCCTATTGTGTAACTCAACCCTTGGAACTAAGGATTGTTGTTTGATCAATGCCTTAAAAAAATATACCCACACCGAAGGAAGCCGAAAGGGTGGCCTCCATGGTCAACATCTTATACATGACCGTTCCTACCAACCCTAAGGGAAGAGGGAGCCATGGAAACAGTTGGCCTTGGATGGTCCTCGACGGCCCCTACTAGTCGCCATTGATCACTACTTACTTGGGGGTTCTATTAGCCAACCTTGGTTACAACCAACTCATAAGCCCCCCGAAGTTTGATTAACCTTGTTTTGAGGGGCTATAACCCAAGTGGCTAAGCACTTACCAACTTGGCCGAGCTTCCAAGTACTAATAGTCACTGCCCTAAAACCACCTTCAGGGACAAATGAGGCACCCTGCGTATAGTGATTTATTGTTACTCTTGTGAATGTGTTTGAACCTCTGGGGGTAGTGGTTTGGGGGTCGTCGAAGCCATCTTAGATAAAACGCTGCAATGGCTCCCCTTGCAGCGTGTCATGAGCTGATCTTCCATTTGCTGTTTCGCCCCCTCAACAAAATGAGAAATTATGTCCAGCAGTGAAATCGATTCCCTTTTAAAACCAACAGCGGAAAATGAGAAACATATTCTGAATCGCAAAGGGAAGTAAGTTTAATGCTGACTGTTTCCGTCTCCCGAGCCTTGAGCCCAACAACGGGGGAAGCATTCCCCATCCTTAACCGCAAACCGCTCTGGGGACGAAAAATCGGGGCCACCCAAACCACAACTCAAGGTAGAAATTGGTGTCTGGCCCTGGGTGGTGAAAAAAAGCTAAGATTCTGTGTATTCGGAAACAGCACGAGTTCCAAGGTTCAAGATGCAACCAAAGAGCCAAGGTATATTTGCCCACTGTCCAAAGCGCGAAGCGACTTGGAACCGTTTGGGTTTGATGATCCATGTGTGAGATACTGAGCTAAGCAAAAGGAGCATCTCAATCCCGGAATCCAGGGGGCGGACATCCTCATTTCCCTTTCCCAAAGCTTCTGAAGGTTGAACGTCTCCTCACCCTCCTACTCCTCTCGGTGAAGACCACTTGCCAGACCTACCATAGGGTTCTTTTCCTCCAAGCGGTCCCCCACGGAAAACAACAAAAAAAACACGTAGCAAAGATATGTTAGGCTCTCTCTTTTCTGGTTTCCCATAAGGAAGCCCGAGCCCCAGGAAGCCCGAACCCCCAAGGGCCCCGGGTTTTTGCAAGTTGATCCCTTCCGTTGCTTTCCAAGGGGCACGACCTGGGCGCTGCCGAAGCTCAAGTGCAGCACTCCGCCGGGCTTGGCTGGAAGCTGTGACCTCCAGCGGTGTTTTTCGGCTTCCTGTGGGTTACCAAGCCTCGCTTCAGTGACCCTGGAACAAAGGGGGAACCCTTTTTGGGGGAAGACCATTTTTAGTGGGGCAGCCACTAAACAAAAGGGAAAAAGGGTGCCACTGAACAACTGAGAAGCAGAAGGACACTACATTAGTTTTTCAGAAACTCCCATATGGCCATGGGTCAAAACCCCGGTTAGCCCCCAGTGAACATCCCAATCCCCACTTTAAAATAGGTTCTCAAATGGGTGGTGCACCTATCCCAATTGGAGGTTTACACTCGGATTCCCCTGAAAGTTAAGCTGGGGTATGTGCTACTGTGGATGGACGAAATCCTGCACCACCTCAGACACCCTGGAAGGATGATTCCCCTGTAAATACCAACAAATAATGGTTTCCCTTGCTGTCCAAGTGGTGCGAAATGGATTTCGTCCATCCACAGTATGGCTAGCTTTAGCTGGCTTTAGCCAGCTTTCGTTGGCCTCCGGGTGGCGCAGGTACTTCGGCCGCCATTTTTTTGGGCTTCACACAAGGAACTTGCCTGGTGAAGTGTGCGCAGCTCAAGTGGGGGTCTCAAAATAGGGACCCCCCAAGAATGTGCGGTTTCCTCTTGGAGTCCCTTTTGAAGCGCGAAAACAGTACCAACTCACAACATGACAAACCCCAGATGTTTTAAGTTGGCTAGGAAAACCATCTGAACTCTTGTTTGTAGGTTTAACGGAAAACCAAAGAGGAACCAAAAAAGCTCGCTTCCGGAGTGGATCAGTCAAAAACAAGTCCAAGCTGTTTAATTTGCTCTAAAACGGCCGCAAAGCCCCAGAAGCGACTCACGTCCGCGTTTCGGAACTCAGGTTGAGTGAGAAAACAAAACACATCAACAACAAACAACTCAAGGAAAGTGAGTCTCACAAAGGTCGCCCTTTTTTTTTGAGGCTACCCCATTGTTGCTTGCAAAAGAAACTTGACGCCGGAAATGGGGCCGACGACTCGAGCGGAAAGCCGCACGGCTTTTTGAAGACAACAGGAAGCACACCGTTTCTCGGTTGCTTTCTACTCCCCTGCTAAAAGTTTAACTTTTTGTGGTTTTGATGGAAAACCCATTAGTTGGCAAAAGTTCAAGTCCTAAAACATCCCTTGGCAAAATGCACCAAAGATTTTGAGGCTCCCGTTCTCTCCGAATCGAAACTCCCGTGGCGAGCGCCTCGCCAGGCGCAGCAGCTCTCGGCCCAACATCTCCGGCGCCGCCTGGAGGCACAGCTCCGTGCCATCGAGGCCCCGCAGCTTCAGCCGCCAAGGCGGCCGCGAGTGCGCCGCGGCCATGGCGGCGGGGGCGCTGGCCGCGGGGAAGGCCTTGCCACCTTTTGGGGATCCCCGAAAAAGCATCAAAACAGAAAAAGACTGAGCCAACAGGGGGCCTAATGGTTAAGGTGGGGCGGTTCATGTCTACTTTCGCAGCTGGATTGCAAAACCAAGTAACCAAATTGAGACGGACATCCCATGTGTGGCTTCTTCCGTGTTTGAAGGAAGCCATCTTCCGGTGGAATCATTTTCAGGAAACCAAACACCCGATGGTTGAACAGAATATTCATATTAATATGGGGAAGCGACCTCCCTGTGCCCTTCGTTCTGTTTGTTCCTGGTTTCCGTAACAAAGGACCCCCCCCCCCGAAGATTGTGTCCTGGTTTCTCCTGGCCATTGGCTCGGGTGCGCGCGAGTGTTTTTGGAGGGGCGTGAGGCTTTTCCAGGCATCCGAAATGTGTCCTTGTAACCAGCACAGGGGGGCTCGGTTTAAGTGCTCCTTTCTCACACGTTCGCTTCCTGAGTCGTTTAGGCAAGAAAACTCCGAACTGTTTGTTGGCCACTAGAAGGGTCTCCCCAAAAATGTTTCAAGTCCAGAGGAACTCAGAAAATAGGTCCTTTGACATAACTCTACCTGTATCCCCAATCGTCATCATAATTAACGCCCCCCCCCCAGAACGACTTCATTTTTGTGGTCGAGCCTTTTTCCCCGCAATCCCTGCCAAGAAATGCCTCGAGCATTTTTTTCAAGATCGAGCGCTTTTGGACAGAGCTTGGCTGTGCCTGCTGCAACCGGGCTCATGGCACAGTTTTGGTAGCCGACCAGGGCGTGCACAGGTGCGCCCTTTGTGTGTATGTTTGCCTGTGAGCAGTTCACGGCCCCCGCGCTCGTGGGGCTTTCGACCTTGGTGGGCAGGTACGCCCTGCTGACATCATGGCTGAAGCTCGATCATGCGCATGAAGTGACCCAATCACTGGTTTGCAGTGCCGGGTGTCATTATGCCTGCCTGCTTGTAGTTATCGATTGCGGACCTTTGAGATCAATCGGTGATGGTTCATATGGGCATGACACCTAGCTGGCACCCGCAAGCCAATGTAAGCTAGTGCGCCAAGCATGCCCTGCTGTTGAGTCGTGTTTTTTGGCACATGCCAACTTAAAAGCCAAACCACACACAGTTTCAATCCCATGGCAACCGGCGATGGCTTTGAAACTTCTGACTCCCCTGTGGTCCAAGCGTGGCTCTCCAACAAGACCGTTTGCAATCGTGGTGCCAGTGGCAGAATGGCAATCATTATAGGCAAAAACGTGACCCGGGAAGACATCATTGAGAACCACTTGGTGGTGCGGCCTGTCATCGAGTTTGCTGGCCTCAAGCCTCACATAGATCTCTTGGCCGACCTTTGCCGGGAATTCTTGTGGCGGACAAGACCGCGGGGGAAGCCAAGGCTAGGAAGCTACTGGGCTGAACATGTTTATTTCCTGCTTCTGCATGCTTGGGTGCATGGATCTTTCCTTTGTGTAGTTGCGAAGCTCTGGCTAATTAAGGTGGGAAAATCCGAGTCGAGGCTTGGAAGGTCCGACGACTGGTAACTGTCTTTGGGCGGATAGCTCGCCGACCCCATTGGCCACGAGAAAAACTAATGCGAGACCTATTCACGCTTGCCGGGATTGAGCCTCCCCAGGATGATTCTAATTGCCGCTTGGACCCCGATGAACTTGCGCTTTCACATGCATACTGGCATGCCCTTCGAGTCTTTGGCCCGAATCAAAGGTTCAGACAGTGACTCAGAAAATGCTGACAGCGACAGCGGCATGCCAGCTTCTGAAGATGCAGCGCAGCCTCCAGTTAAATTTGAGTTGCAAGCTCTTTTGTTTTTCTGCAATAATTGTTCCCCCTTGTTGCTTTTTGAAAACAGCAAATCTTAGGACACCACAACGTGTTGCGATTCCATGGGGCCGGCTCCGCTTCAACAAGAGACAGGCCGGTGTTGTACGTGCTTGTCGGAATCCTTTTTTAACACCCTTTTTGTGCGGGGGTCCGATTTAATGTGGAAGCCCTGGCAAGGTGCCGAGGATCCGCGCCCGAAGCACGTGCCACCACCTCAGACGATGGAGGAGTGTACCCCAAGTTGCGCCCCAGAGCCTTCGCCAAGTGCTGTGAAAACCCCTCCGCCCAAGACACAAGCCCCGGAGTTGGGCAGCGCTACCAAAACAGCCAAAGATCAACCAGCCCTGTGCCCAGCAGCCGATGACATCAGCTCTGAGAAAGCCCATATCTTGCAACTGCTGAAGAAAGAGCAGAAGCGGCTGGAACAGTTGTTGTTACAAAAGATCAAAATGGCCACCCACAAGCCTGGCGTATGCACCCTGTTTGCACTTCATGTGTATCATGGCTAGCGCCACATAACGCAACCCCCGTCCAACCTACATTTGTTCGCTGACTGCAGCCAAGGCATGGATAACATGGACACCTTGCCAACGCACTTCGAGCCGGAGCCGCCCTACGCGCGACCAACAAAGCATGCTTGGACTGACGCAGAATTGAACAAATTCCTGAACTCAGATGAGAGGACTGAAAAGCATGGCAAGGGCATGCAGGCGCAGGACCAGAATCGCAGCGACCCTGCAGAACAGGCAGAAACAAAGACAAGGGTCATTGGCAATGTGCAGCAAAACGTGGCGGCAGCATCGACCGAAGGAATAGCACAGCAGGCGGCAGACAAAAACAATGCAGCAGCCCAGGAGGAGGCAGCAGCTGAGGAGCATAGGCAGGCAGCGTTTGAGGATGCGAAGCAAGCAACTGAGGAGCAAATGCAAGGGCAGGCAGCAGTTGACAAGGAGAAGAAGGATGAGAAGCAAAGGCAGGCAACAGCGGAGGAGAACCAAAGGCAGGCGGCAGTGGCTGAGGAGAAGCAAAGGCAGGCAACAGCTGAGGAGGAAAAAAGGGAGCAGACGCAAAAGCAAGCAGCTACTCAGGAGGGGAGAAGGCGGAAGGAGGCAGCAGCTGAGGAGCAACTGCAAAAGCAAGCAGGAGCTGAGAAAGAGAAAAGGCAGAAGGGAGCAGCAGCTGAGGAGCAGATGCAACAGCAGGCAGCAGCGGCTGAGGAGGAGGAGGAGGAGGAGCGAAGGCAGGCAGCAGCAGCTGAGGAGCAGATGCAAAAGCAAGCAGCAGCTGAAAAAGACAAGGCAGAAGGAGGCAGCAGCTGAGGAGCAGATGCAACAGCAGGCAGCAGCGGCTGAGGAGGAGGAGGAGGAGCGAAGGCAGGCAGCAGCAGCTGAGGAGCAGATGCAAAAGCAAGCAGCAGCTGAGGAGGAGACAAGGCAGAAGGAGGCAGCAGCTGAGGAGGAGATGCAAAAGCAGGCAGCAGCGGCTGAGGAGGAGGAGGAGGAGGAGCGAAGGCAGGCAGCAGCTGAGGAGCAGATGCAAAGGCAAGCAGGAGCTGAGGAGGAGACAAGGCAGAAGGAGGAGGCAGCAGCTGAGGAGCAGATGCACAAGCAGGCAGCCGCGGCTGAGGAGGAGGAGGGGGGAAGGCAGGCAGCAGCTGAGAAGATACAGCAGGCAGCAGCTGAGGAGCAACTGCAAAAGCAAGCGGGAGCTGAGAAAGAGAAAAGGCAGAAGGAGGCAGCTGAGGCGCAGGCGCAAAAGCAGGCAGCAACGGCTGAGGAGGAGAAGAAACGGCAGGCGACGCTTGAGGAGGCGCAAAGGCAGGCAACGTCAGAAGAGAAGCGAAGGCAGGCGGCAGCTGAGAAGACACAGCATGAAGCGAAGCGAAGGCGTTCAGCAGCTGTGGGGCAGGCGCAAGGGCAGGCGGCGGCTGAGAACGAGGAGGGGCAGTCAGCGTCGGAGGATGCGCAGCAAAGGCAAGCGGCAGTTGAGCTAAAGAAGCACGCGCTATCCGAGGAAGAAAAGCAGGAAATGCTGGCAGTTGCAAAGACGGAAAAGCAAATGCAGGCAGCGGCAGGGGAGAAGAAGCGCAGCCTGGACAGAGCTGAGGAGGAGCAGCGCAGGCAGGCGGCAGTGCAGGAGCAGAAGCAAAGGCGGGCAGCAGCTGAGGAGGAGAAAGAAGCTAAGGAAAGGCAGCGAGTGGAGGCAACCCAAAAGAAGAAGCTTCAGGAGGCAGTTACTGACCTTCGCAAAAGGCAACGGAAGCATCGCAAGGAAGCGCAAGCGGCAGCAGAGGCGGTGGCGGCGTCAGAGGCGAAAGAGTTGAAGCAAAAGCAGAACATCAAGAGGAAGCAGGATGCAGTTGCTGCAGCAGGGCAGGAGGCAACACCAGGGCAGGAGGCAACACCATGGCAGAAGAGAAAGCGAACAAAAGCAGCAGCAACACCAGCAACAGCAGCATCTACTAGCGACCAAAGCGACCGTCCCCCAGTGACCAATGATGAAAGGCCAGCCGCAGTCAAGGGCGTGAAATACATCACCCCCAGCGAGCAAAATCAGCTCACATCCAAGAAGCGCAAAGAAGACCCAGGCGAGGACCCAGAGGAAGAGGAGGAGGAAGAGTCCAACTCATCCGACAGCGAACTGACGCCAGAGGAGAGGTTCATGCTCAAGAACTTAAAGAAGAAGGAGAGTCGCAAGACAAACCCCAAGCCCAAAGCAAAGGCGAAGGTGGCAGCAAAAGCGAAGGCAGCGGCAAAAGCTAAGGCGAAGGCGCGGGCAGCAGCGCGAGAGAGCCCCAAGACCGCCCCAAAAACCAAGCGCCAGCCAAAGGCAAAGGCGAAGGCAAGGGCAGCGGCGCAAGGCAGCGGTACAAAGCGCAAGCGAAACAAGCAGGAGGTGGAGGACAAACAGGTGGCCACGACAGAGGAACCGACAGAGGAACAGACTGCCCCGACAGAGGAACAGACTGCCCCCATAGTCGAGCAGACTGCCCCCATAGAGGAGCAGACTGCCCCCACAAACGGCGCCCTAATCGCGAACCCGATTAACCTGCCGGAGCTGCCCACGCACCCGCCCCCCAGGACCCGACAACTGTCAGAAGCTGAAAAGAAAAGGAGGAGTGTGAAATCCTCGGCCTACCATGTTGCCATGAAGAACGCCCTCAAGGAGGGCAAAAGCAAAGACGATGCCAAGGTGATTGCAAAGCAGGCCGCCCGACTGCAAACGCGACGCATCCCCACGTGTCATTTTCATAATGTTTTCCATCAGGAGGAAAGGATTTTTTTTATTTGGGAAAGAGGCCTTGAGGCACCAGGAGTTACCCATCCGGCCTGTGTCAACCAAGGCCTACAGGGAGGCGTGAGATTGATCTTGATTTGGGGTCTTGCACGTGACAACACGTGCTATTTGTATTGTTGGTGCAGCCTTTGCTGACATGGCAAGAGCTGCTTTTCCCAACATCAAATCTAGGGGGTTTGTGTCAACTGCTTACCAGCTTGCAGTTGCATCAAAAGTCTCACGTCCTTACAGGATTTGATCGAGCGTTGAAAGCAGCAAAGGGGTCATCGAAAATGAAGCAAGAAGTTTGCTCACGCGCGTTTGAAGCCATTTTGGCAGCGCCTTGTATGAAAATGGCTGACCCACAAACTCGCAAAGTTCTCTCTGCGCAGGTACTTGCCCCGACATGGATGAAGGCTGGGCCGTGAGGGCTCAACTCGAAGGCGGGGGTTCACTTGCCTGCCTGCCATGCCTCTGTTTGGTGACCGCTGCGCTACACATGCATGCGTACTCACAACAGCTGTTGGGTGGGTCAAGACCGTTTCAGCTGGGGGTCCCGACCAAGCGATGGAACAGCATATGATGGAGTCCATGGTGGCCAACCTGATCCAGGTCGGCGCTCCCAAGACACGCAAACAGCCACGCGTGCTAAATTGAAAGTAAGCTGTCAACTCCCTTTGCCACTCCCTGAGATACTGGTGGCAATCATTTTGCTCCTCCGCTGGAGCGACAATATCAAATTTGATTGCCAGTTTCAATTCTTCGATCTGTTTGCTGGTGCTGCTCACGCCAGCCGAGCTTGGACCGGACCCCAGAAAACAGCCCAGTTGGCCACAAGTGCATGTTTCATGCAGCCTTCATTCAGATAGTGCATGTGTGGCACAGCATGATCAAGGACAAAGAAAGGATACCGATGTGCCACCTATGACTACACTCGCGATTTCCGAATGGACTTCTTATCACGTGCTGGCTTTGTGCTCCTGGGCTAGATCATTTTAGCCATCTCGACATGTGTAGAGATAGGCTTTTTTGAAAAGCACCTGCAACCGCCTCCAATTGGGGAAACGACCCAGTCGACTCAGGTTGGCGCTGTTCACGGTGCTCTGCGAGTGCCCGGATGCCGTGAACCTGTGCGGGCCAGACTGCGCGTCATGGGGGCTCCCGGCGAGATCCACATCCCAACGCTCACGTTTGAACCCTTTGGGAGCTGCCGAGCTAGATTTCGTGTCCCGCGGAAACCGAATGATTTCCCGGAAGCTTGCCCGCCTAACACGTTTTTGCAATGATCGAGTTTACTTGTTTTCGCAATTGGACGCTGATCGGCATTTCGGCGCTGTTGCTCCGCATGCCCAACCCAAGGCTAACATTGATTTGCCTGCTATGCTTGGCCAAGCACACGATCTTCGTGGTTGAGCAACCAAGCAGCTCCGTACTTACACTTCACCCTCGGTGGTCTTGGTTTCAAAACCACGTCTGTTGGGCAGCTTGATTGCATGTTCTGCCGAAAGATGGTTTGCCGGGCCTAAACTAGACCAAGTGTATTGCAGCCACATCGTCTTCTTGTGGGCATGCAGGTATATATCCAACGGGTTTGGCTAATGCACTTTGGATCCAAATCGGCAAAGCGCCTGCAGCTCCTGAGCAACAGCCCCCTCATTGCTGGCATGAGCTTGGGGAAGTTGCCGAAGAAACAGCGTGAGCAAAACACGAGCATCCAGACAACAAGATTCTCAGCCGCAAGCAGTCTTGACAAGTGTCACATATGCACAAGTGATGCGCGGCATGGCCTCAGGACGCTACATAAACAGGAAAGGGAAAAAAGCCTTTTCTGGCTTGAAGGCCCTTCGGGAAACACAGTCTGAGCCTTGGAATTTGCCTGCGAGACCCATCATGGAATTTGCCTGTGAGACCCATCAAGACTCCTAAGGGAATATCCTCGACCATTCGGAGACCGTCTTGTGAAGTGCTACGAGGCCTACAAGGATGTCCCTCGCTATGACTTGAGATTTCGAGCACCATGTGACCCTTCCCAAACAGACAGGGAGCTGTTTAACTTGATGGATAATCAAGATTTATGGACAGATGCTGGGCTACCGGAAATCCTAGCATATGTCGCCTCAAACCGGCATGTTGTGATACCAGCATCCTGGCACTCGTGCATGTCTGCCTACATCGCGGAAGTCCGCCAGACTGCTGCTTGTTGGCAGTTCAGGTCATGCGTTGCCAATTGTCCTGGGCCCTTTCGACCCCGGCGTGCCTTCTGCGGTCCGAGGTCTCGGCGGAGGTGACGCTCCGCTCTGCGTGATTCGAACCTGGGGCGGCGCGAGCGCAGGGGAAGCGAGGGCATGCAAAAGGACCAGGGGTTTGGGGGAAAAACGTTTGTTTGAGGGACCGCTCACCGCTTCGATATGTTCACATTCAGAAGGATGAAAGGTGGCCCTCAAGAAAATCGAGCGTTTTTTGGTTTTGGGTTGATTTGGGGGGCAGCTACCAGGCCGCAATCCGAGCGCAATTTCCCGCAAACGAGCGCAAATTTCCGCAAACGAGCGCAAATTAAATTTCTGTACATTTCCAAAAACAGCTCGAGCACTTTCCCATTCCTGAGTGTTTGGGGCTGAGTCATTGGGTGAGCGCTGTCATGGGAGAATCCATGCAATTAAAGGAAAGGATTTGTGGACTACTGGCTGGGGACCCTCTCGAGAATATGCTATAAGCCGTTTCTTAGCCACAATCATCATGTGTGGGATTGCCCATCCTCCAAAGTGAGCAAGGTCAACTCAAGCCCAACGATCATTGACCCGTCAAGAGCATCAATCTCTACAGCCCTTTTCTTCGGAAACGGTGATGACACTGGCAAACAATGTCTTTGACCTTTGTGGGGGTTTCCGGTGTTTCCCTTCAGTGAACAGAGTTTTTGTGAAATGTGTCATATCCCTGATTTTTGGTTTGAAACCTATCCTTGTGAAACTTGGTTTTCCTGATTTTCATCTTGGGTCCAATGCGAGGCGTTCCAACCCAGCGCTGGCATTCCTCCCAAACAGGCCCCTGGTTCGATTTTTTTGTGGGTTTGTGCTTTCAAAGAAGGCTTCAATCAAAGCCAAACTAACCCTGGTACCGCTTTCAAGTTGCCACAATTGCCCAACTTGCTGCGATGATCAGTACCGTTCGTTTTTGGAGGGTTGATGCGGGAACAACATGAAACCCTAAGCAGGACCCTGTCACCTTCCTACCCGTTTCTACCCTTAAGGCTCCTTAGGGGTAGGTACCTTCCCACAGATTGGACAAGTAGCCGTTGTTGATATTCTGTTTTTTTTGGTGCGCCCCTTTTTTTGGTCGATATACAAGTGTGTTTCGCTTGCGGCTCCCCTTTTGAAACCATCGAGTGTGAAGCCTGAACCCCCTGGCCCGCCTTTGATACCCCTTTTTATGAACTTGGCCGCCTTGTTGGCCAATAGCTAGATCTTTTGCTAGACACCCGTGGCCCCCTTTGGACTTGACACTGCAACACCTCTTAGCGATACCTTAAGTTTAGCCACATGCAGAACAAGGTGGGTTTCGGTTCTTGGACACCGGCACAAACCTTACAGGAGACCTTTGATGCTGCATGTTTGACGAGCTTTTGAGATCAAGTGCTGCTTTTCTTTGTTCCCGGGGTTGGATGCAGCCCCTTCGGTCCCTGACCACCTTTACCAGTTGTATTCCTTTGCTTGAGCGATCCTTGACTACCCCGGGCATGGAGCGCCCAATCGATGAAGAGATTGCAGCAGCGAGGCTGCGTATAACAATCCCCTGAAAAGCAAACGGCGTCGACGTGTTTCCCAGCAAGCCGTGCCCTGCCCAAGGCATCCAGCGAAGCCATCGCCAAGCTCCAGGCCCAGCTTGCCAGCCTTGACTCCAAACCTCATCCTGCGCACGTTGTAGGCTGGGGTTGTTGGTCTGAGGTTGTTCAAGGCTGAGGCTACTCCATCCAGAAACAACGAAAAGAAAATCAATGTTGGTCAAGGTCATTTCCACCCGAGGTCATCCCTGCGTGGCTGAATCTGCTGGAGCCTTTGTTGCTGGGAATGCTGTCACTGGCTTGGCGCAGGTTGAAGTAATTGCTTTGCCAGCTGATTATCATGCCACCATGGCAGAGACCCTTTCCGATGCCCAACCTGTCACACCCAAGAAGGTTGATGCTCCGGCTGATGATCATGCTCCCATGGCAGGGACTCTTTCTGATGCGCAACCTCGCGAATGGTCTGAGGAGCCTTCAACCGAGTTGAGTTGCGGGAAGAAAGATCCGCCCCAGCCCTTGCCCCCCTTGTCTCCAAGCCCGGGCAAGTCATCCATAACCCAGCCTTGCACGCCGCTTGGTGTGACGCCGTCGGTCCTGTCGGTGCAAAGCCCGAGCACAATGCATGAAGATACGCTTGAAGATGAAGAGTCCGAAGTGGAAAAGCCGAGAAAGAAAAAATCGGTAGACCCGCTCTATTGGCAGTTGCTTGGCATGGATTGCACGCATGCATGCACATCATATGGTCTATTCTGAATTGGTCGCCCTAAGGATGAGGCGTTATGTGACGCCAAAAGCCAACGGGGAGCTCAAATGCAGTAAGGAAACACTTGATCTCTACAAGACGGAGGATGGCCGATCCTAAGCTTGATCAAACTGCCTTAGGCGCATGTGAATCATAAATTTATGCGCTGTTGACTCAGGAAAGAAGTTGACCGATCTTCTTCGCAAGCACGGGAACTTTGGGGCTTTGGAGCAACACGTTGCAAGATGGAAGCGCACCACCTTGGACAAGAGCAAGTTGGGAGGGTGGGTGACCAAAGCCCAGTTGATGCAAATGCACGGTTATACCCAGCCTGGTGCTTAATTTGATGGAGATGTTTTGCGATCAGTTGGCTCGATCCCCCGTAAACAAGTCCACCCCAAACAGTTGCGAAACCAAGGGCGATGGCCGACAACAGCTTTGCCCACGCAAAGGCGAACGGCAGGTGGAGGAAAAACTCTGTTCACAAGGAGGAGGAGGCCCGGCTGGTGGTCTCGGAGACTTTCAATTTGAACGAGCAAGAAGGCTTGGAGTCGAAACAGTCGGGGACCTTCGAGTTGCAAGTGCCTGGGCTCGAACTTAGCTCGGCAAAGTTTGCTGACCCCTGCAAAAAGGTTTGTTGCAACATCGACATCCAAACTCACACACCATGCGAAACCAATTGCTTGGCCTAACACCTGCATCGAACACCATGTGCTCGTGATATCGATCAATCTGTGACTGACTTCTAGGCTGCTTTTTGGGGGTGGCCCAAAAACGGTTTTTCTGAGCTCAAAAAGCGTGTCTGGGGCCACCCCAAAAATTGGCAAAGCCTACCTTGATCTATTGCATGTTCAAGATGTCCACCACGTGCTCGAGATGAACAACAGCTGCAACATGTACAAATAGAAGCACCTTTTACACTTTGAGGGGTGACTAGCTCCTTGCCCCTTCCGCGTTTGGCTTGCTCAGGATGAGGAGGGGCACTTGCTGGGGGCCGAGCCACCGACCGACTTCCTGGGTGACATGGAGGCGGGCGAGTCGCAGAAGCCTGCCGATGCGGAGACGGAGGCGGTGCAGGAGTGCGCTGCAAGCTCTGGTTCTTTCAAGCACCTTGGTTTTGTTTTACACATGTCCACTGAGCACGTTTACGTTGGCAAAATCTGCTCCCTCATGAGGCTTGTGTTCCCTACAATAAGCCAGAATACCTCTTTGGTGGCCCTGCTGCCTTCGTACATCAACACGCTGGGCAAGAAAATTGATCTTGCTCATGACGCACAGGTGCCTAGGCTACACAGGCATGCCTTTGCTTTTGAAACACATCAAGGGTCTAGACAAACTTTCACCAACCTGGTATCTTCAACAAGCAAGGAAAGGTTGGGCTCAGCAAGCTCCAGCCGGGCATCTTCGTTCTTTGTCTGCAGCCAACATGTCACGTGTGGACGTTTTCTGTTGCGGACTCGCTCTTGGGTGCTCAGGATTGCTACAAGCATGCGCGGAACGGTCGAGAAAATGAATGCCATCTACAACCAAATGACTGCGCTTCAGGCCGAGGTCATTTCGGGAGAGAAAAAGGAGAGGCCTGGGATTGGGCAAGCGAGGGAGCAACAAAGCTATCCTGGAACCACGCATGGCACGTTTCCCACTTGACTGCGTAGCCCTGCAGTCAAGTCAAAGCAGAGCTGGAGATCTGCTATGTTTCCTGCACAAAGCATGATGTTGCGCTCCACAATTTTATCCAGCGCTCGAAGAGTCTTTGCTGCATGATCGAGTTTCTTCTTGTCGCGCAAGGTAGTTTGCTTGACACCCTGCAACCTTTGCTCTGACCTTCTGACCTAGGAACTTGAAGAATACCAGCGGCGCGTCCCAACCTGGAAGCTCACGCCGACCCAAAGCTGAAAAAGCTGAAAAGCCTGAAAAAGCCCCGAAAGTCGACAAAGACCCGAGAGCCAAAAAGGCCAAGGCTGCTGGCGAGGAAAAGCCCAAAAGGGCCGCCAAGAGGGCCAAGGCTTCTGAGTGAGTACATGTACAGCTACAGCTTGCTTGGCAGGGTGCAATATGTGACATTGCTTAGTGCCCAAGCTTGCAGTGTTGACGTTGGCTTAGCGTAGGTGAAAAACACAGGTAGCGTGTGCCTGCCAGGGTTTCGATTGATCCGCTACTTGTGCAAAACGATTTGCTTTTGTCGATCACCCCAACCCCATTCCCGGCCGGGCTCGCCGGCAGGCCTCGATGATGACTCAGCCGAGAGCCGCTGCCTGACGGGCGGGTGGTATGTGTTTATGCGCGCTACCTTGCAGACTGCAAATTTGTTTGAGGCGAGGCCAGCTCCGATAGCTTGGTGAGGGAACTCATGATTGGTTTTGAGGATGGCGTGCCCAACTTAGCTGATGTCAACACACCCAAGTTTGATTGATATAATTCTGAAGCAGTTCAATGGTCTTGGGATTTCCGTCCACCAACAATCCTTCATTGCCTAGGCAGACTCCGCTGGGCGAGTCGTTCGAATTGCTGCTGCTGCCGGGAGGAGTTTTCACAAGCGATATGGACCCTGGTTCCTCAAATAGCTTCGGTTGCACCTTGTATCTCGAATCTAGGAGCTTTTGAGCGCCTTGCCCAGGAGTGCGTGACCCTCGAATCTTCCGACTGGCAAGGTGCACAAGCAATGAGTCAAAAGAGCGGAATCTTCGGCGCAACCTGCACAGCCTGGTTGGAAGAACAGGTGGCATGCTGCCCGTGAAGATAGACCACGTGCCTGTTCGTGTCCGGGTAATCAAGCGTGGACGGGTAAAGGTGCAAACTCTGCAATGGCCAATGCTACAGTTGACAGACTGGCTCAAATGCGGGCTTGCGCAGGCAAGCCCACTTTTTCTGGGTGGCTTCCACATCCATGAAGAGTCAAGTTGGCGGCAGTTGTTTTTTCAATTCTGGCAGGACTATAAATCAATAGATCCTGGCCACCCGATTTACCAAGGGGAGCGGGACCTCGGCCGCTTTTGGCCATTCACACTCCACGGCGATGAAGGCCGAGGAAAAAATCGTGTGCCAATCATGCTGGAGAACTACTGCCCAATCATACCACGGACTGGCATCCAAGACACCAACTTGAAAGGGCATTTTGGCAGAATTCGCAGTTAGCCCCGTTAGCATGTGTCCCACGCTGTCTTTTGGGCGGGTGCTTATTTTTTTTTACAAGTGAGGCATAGCTTCGAGACCCGACTCATTAGCTCAGCTATCTCGTCCGCCAACTATGCCCCTGGAAGTCTCGATTGTCTGCACAACGGTATGGTCCCGCACTTGCAATTGCTCTTTGAAGAAGGCATTCAGGCACCGAGGGCGGGGTGAGACACACGCACAAACATGTGGACACGCTGCGCCTAGCTTTCCAGGTGGAATGTGACGGCATGGCCTACCGGGTTCACGCTGCACCAGTAGCCCTAAAAGGGGACTGGCCCTTTGTGCGCAAAGCAGCCGGACTGAATGTTGGCTTTAATTGCCTTCGCAAATGTCATCTTTGCAGCGGTGGCGAGCCTTGGGTTTAATACAAGTAGGTAGGGACATTCCACCGTACTAGAGCCTGGTTGCTGTTTAAGTCTCCCCAGTATCTCTTTGAGGCTTGGTGGGACGTGGGCCCAAACAATGCCGAGATCCGCGCCTGGACCACGTGCACCGGCGAGTTGCCATTCAAGGCCAACGAGGGCGGGCCTCTCAGGCAGGTGCCGGCTTTGGACGATCCACTGAGGATCCGCCCGGATCAGATGCACATATATGCATATGGGTATGGCAAAGACTTTGCGGCTTCTTCCGTGATTTTGTGCTGCCATTTGCGCTTTTGGCAAGGGAGGAGTTTACAAGCAAGGCTGGACAAAGCTTTTGACGATTTCAAGATGTGGTGTGCCAACCACCGACTCTCAACTTCCCTCAAGTCCTTTGATGCCAAAAAAGTCTTCAAAAGGACAGCGATGCTTTGCTGAATTCATTGCAAGACTTTGGCACTGTTTGGCAAAAGTGTTGAGCGGCCCCACACTCCTCCCAGGAAGAATTACCCCAGCGGCTGTGGGAAAGCCTATGATGCCACTTTGATTCCTCGGTGGCTGGAAGACCATCTGGCTCAGGGAGATTTTGGACTGGAACTTGAGCTCAACTAATTTAATGTTCCATGACGCGCGTGACACCAAACTGTGAACCTAGGAAGGTGAGAACCTTGAGCTCTTGACAGTGCTCCGCTGGACCATCAAGCACACCAGTGTCTACTTCCGCGCCTTGTACTCTTCCGGCATTTGGCTGACGTCAGACCTGGGCCAGGCGGCCGCTTCGAGTGGTTGGTGCATGACGGAATCTAGGCTTGCGATCATAGGCTTTTGGGAGGGATCGAATCCAGCGCGTGCAAGCTTTATTGGGGGTACGTTGTGCTCCTAAGGAGGGGTACGCTACACTAGCAGCCCTCACAGCCCAGCAGGGGCTGCGCCTCTACCGCTTGCGACCGAAACTGCATTTGCAGCAGCACATAGTGAGCCCAGTTTGCAATTTAGCTTGATCGTGAGTGTGCGCCCACACACCTTTGAAAAACCAACTCCCTACTAGGCGCGATATTGAACTTCAATCCATTGATTATGGCCTGGAAAAAATATTGAATCCGCTCAGCTTCTTAACTGCAAGAGCCTTACATGCAAGTCCTTCAGATTCACTTGAAAGGCTTCAGCACATGGACTGATGAAGACTTTGTTGGGCGGGCTGCTCGCATTTCGCGGCGATGCAGCCCGTCCAACATGCCGATTCGTCTTTTGCAGACCTGCTTGCAGAAATACAAGCGGCACTGGAAGAATGTGTAGGCCCCAAGGCCCTGGCAAAATGTCAGGAGCAGCTTGCCGCCGGAGAAGTGCACAAAGAGCTCGATGTAGGGCGCGTGCGTGTGCATGTGTGTGTTTGTGCGTGCAGTTACATGCCCCAACACGGCGAGCATTTTTTGGGCAAACGTACGTTTTCAGGCAAACCCACTTCAAGACAAACCTCGAGCAAGGGATTAAGGTACCACCCCTCGAGCACAAATTTTGGTAGCAAATGGGGGTACAGGTATGATCATGATAGAAGGGAGTGCACTAGTTCCTTGCGAATGCCAGGAAGGGAGCCGTTTCAAAGGGGCGTTCACCTTTTCCATAAAGATTGTTTCAGCTTCCCTCCTTCTTGGTGGTTTGGAGCCTGGTGGTTTGTTCCGGAGGGGTTTCCCATCTGCCCTCTACAAGAACCAGGGGTTCAAATCCAAATCCAAACCACCATGTCCTTACAAAACTCCTGGTAGATCCGTAGCTCCCTATTTACAGGCAGATTTGGATACGTCCAGGCTCCTTGGCTCCTTCTAACCACCAGCTAGCAAACCACCAATTGGGGTTTACTTGATGGAGTGAAATCAATATAAAAGGTGGACGGCCATGTGGCATTCACTGCGGCATAGTTCTAATAACCTTCCCTGTGCATGCCGTGGACACCCTTGAAAAGTTGGACCGAACTGAGCCAAAACCAGCCGGTATGAAGGAGCCACGTGATATGAGTTGTTCCCCTTGGTATGGGCAAAATAGGAAGCCCTGAAAAACCAATAGAAAAGTAAATGAAGCCAGGCAGTTTAATCAGATTTCAGGAACCCAGGACTTGGGAGACACATTTTTCGAAATTTGAGAAATGCCCTCCCAGCAATCATGTGGATGGACAAAAAAACCACACAACACACCACCGAAGATTGATGAACTTACGCATATTGGCTGACAAACCAGCATTCCCAGCTTCGGCATTGGTTTTGTCAATCCACAGTATCTCCTGCCAGGAAATCAATATATTCTCGCCGATTGGGAGTACTCCCTACCTATCCTACCTTCATCTGTACAGGCTTCGGTGGGTCATAATCTCAAAGTTGGAAGCTTCAGAATCCCCTCTGGAATTCCAGAAAGGAAAATAGTTGGATATGTTTAGAGTCAAAAGAAACTATAGCCCGGTTATTCTAAATGTAGGAGGCCTCTGAAACCCCCCATTAAGGATATGTCCTTCTCGAGGGCCCAAGAGGGGCTTCGGAAGGAAAACCGCGCTCCACTCGAGTTTCATGTCGTGGACTCACGGACCTGCGAACTCAATGCCAACCCAAATCTTCGAGGCCGGCCAAGTAATTCATCCCGTTCTCCCTGGAAGTGTGACAAGCTAGCTACACGTCCAACGTTGGACCCCTTTCCTTCCATTTGCTAAAGATCTAGGGGTAACTTCCATTTCCATTCTTTCCAGGGATCCTTCTTTCTAGAAAACCACCCAAAACAAAATGGCTGGTTTGCTAAAAGAACGATGGCTGAAAAGACTGTGGAATCAACCAGTACAAGAAAAAATGTTTTGCCTGCTGGTTCTCGAGGAAATCTATTTCACTCTGGGACATGTAGGGGGCGTATCCGCAAACCAAGGCTTCCTGTTGAACAAAATGCCTTCAATCATCACAGGCAGCATTCAAAGCAGTTCCCCAAAAGGCAATGTGCCTCCAAGAAGTTGAGCAACAAAAGACGAAGTGGCACCATATTGGGACCCCTAAAAGGAAATGTGTGGCTTTTCACTATATTTCCCCAAGCACTCCTACAAAAAGGGTTGGTACCCTCAAAAAACCGCTCATATCTTATTGAATTGTAACCTAGACCCATGCATTGGGCGCCGCACCCGCAGCTGTTCTATTTCCTCTTGGTTGTCGAGGGTATAAACATAAGGAACATCACTGTTGTGTGCGTTTCTTCTTCTTCTTCTTCCTTTTTTTGGGGGGATCCCTTTAAACACATACCCATGTATCTGCAAATGGATCCCCAAGTACTTTGCCGTGGCTTTAGCTGTTTACCCCCGGAGAGCTCCCAACAAAACCTGTTTACAGATGTATACCCATCTGCATTGATTTCTTTTACTTTTCCAAACTGAATTAAGGGGGGCTTCCCAAGTAAACGACCTTTACCTGGAGTCTCCATAACCCCTTAAACATGGGGTCATTTTCCAAAATCATGGGGTCATGGACCCATTTTTTAAAGGCTCAGAAGGAGACTCCAGGCGTGACCTAGATAGCCAAGTTGCTGCTTTGCTCAGTCACCGTGGCTGGTTTTCGGGGTCAAGTGCATGGGGAAAAAAAGAAAAAGAAAAAAACAACGATCGCAACTGGCGATCCAGGCAGTTAGTCTCCATAAGCCTCAAAGCCAATGGGGTTGTTATTCAAGATGGAGTCATGGATCCATGATTTAAAGGGTCAGATGAGTCACAATCAAAACCTGGTGCAAAAATGGTGAACCCAGAACCATGCTTCAAGAATTAAGAAGGCGGACATTTCCGCAACTATTTCCGGCTGGGACTGTTACTAACCCTCATCTGCCCGGGTTTTGAGCACGTGGCTCAGATGGAGACTCCAGGCGGCTTCACTTCGCTCGCTCGGTGAGTCGCCTTCAGCAAGGCTTCCAGCTCTCGTCGCGGTTGGGCCTGCGGCTTGCGTAAGCAACCGACCGGTGGGTCACACGGGGAATCCCCGTCTTTGGCGGCATAAAAACCGTGAAAAAGGGGTCGGCTCCAAGGAAAAACCAAGGGAAGGCCAACTTGTTGCCTTGTTTCTTCTTCTTTTTTTTGGGGGGGGGTACACTCCAAAAGTAGAAACCCAAGTAGAGGCGATTCCTGTAGGAACCCTGGTGGAGGAGATTTGGCTTCAGAAGTTCTGGTGACTCTTCATGAGAAACGAACATGATTATCACATTATTGGGGTCTTCCCAGATCCTATACTGAACGTCAAATTTTTCGTGGTTAGTGGAAACTACCACTAAGCCGTAAACACCTAAAAGCCCAGAAGGGGGTGGAAACCACCAAGATGTGCTTATGAATTCCTGGAGGTGTAGCATTTGTTGAGGGCAACCTACCTTCACGTGGATTCATTTTTGGCGAGTCTAAGCTCCCAAAAGGCCACTGTAAATGGAACCAAGTCTTCTCAAGGGTCGTTCGAGACGCCATGCTAGCCTCTGGGATGATCAGGTTTACTTCCCAACCACTGGCATTGTAGCCACCAACGGAGTTCTGCGCAGCTCCGAACGGAGAGTAAATTTAACCAAAGAGGAATCCATGACCCGTTTTCCCCCAGGATCCCTTGCTACCTTCTGAGTAGAAAAGGGGTCAATCCAGGATCAAAGTAGAGCCTCACAAAGTACTGGATGACCAACTTGACTGGTCCAAAGTACTTCTTTTCGGGCCAGCTTCGAGCGGAAATCACGGAGCGTTTGCCAGATCGAAAGAGACCTTTTTGGGGTGCCTGTCACTGTCACTGCTGGGTACCTGGACAAAGAAAACTCACTTCCTGAGCTCAGCCAAAACAAGTCCAAACAATTGGTTTACCACTAAAAAGTCCAGCCCAGGAACTCGAGGAGTGATCGAGCTAAATCACCTTGTGGTAAAACTATCGTTCCTTGCACCCTGTACCTCAAATCAGGGATTCCTTTGTTGTTGACACCTGGGAAAACAAACGGTGCCCTGCAAATACACTTGCTGGTGCGATAGGAAGAGAATGACCGAGTGAGGGTTTTGGAACCAGTTTGGGGAATGAGCCGGTTTCGGGGATTGCCTGAAAGGAAACCATAGAGGATTGTTTATAGGGGTCATTCCCTCATTCCCTGCTGAGAACCAGCAAGTAAACAAGCAAGGGCCCCAGCATTTGTTTGGAAGGCGTTTGGGAAGGGACTTTGCACAAGTCCATGTCTCGACCATGGGCTACTGTTCCCATTTAATGGGACATATCGCCTTCCTGCAGGACCCATTGATACACAAATGTTTGCTCGAGCTTTCGTGGCAAATAAGTGCGCGAGAAATGGTAAAATTGCGCGAGAAATTGTAAAATCAAACACATGCAAATGCACAGATTGTGGGGCGTAGCTTTGGCTTTGCACACTTTTTGGAATTGCACCCGAGTTGCGGCAAATTGCGCCCGAGTAGCGGGAAATTGCGCTCGAGTTGCGGGTTTGTTTTCTCTCGGGCACTTCACCAAGCATCTAGGCAACCGCAAAAAGTGCTCGAATTGGATTTGAGCAGAAAAAAACACTCGAATGCCAAAAACTGTCCGCAGCATCCTCCAGGTTGTTAGTGGTTTTCTCCAACGGACATCCCATGTCAAGGACCTTTTGATCTCCCCCCATGTGCTCATAGGTGGCTTTTATCCATTTGGAAAAATCGATGGCCCTGGTACATGGAATAAACCCCATCTAAACCAGGGCCCGCGTGTATTTTTAGGCAAACCAACCGAAAAGGACACCTATGCACGTGCTGCACTGGGCCGGCTCTTCGAAGCCTGCGAGGCCCAGTCGGCCTGCGGATACCCCCGCGGAGTGACTGGGCGATGGGAAGCACCTGGAGCGACGGACTTTTTCCACGTGGGTGGCTTTTTAAAGGTTGGACCCACATGGCAACGAATTCCTGTCGGTTTCCGTTGTTCCTGTTGGTTTCCAATTAAAAATTTAAGCAAAAAGGGTAGCAACTCAAAACAATGACGCCCATGTGCTGGTGCTGTTCACCCATTGGCGTCATTACCCTCCCAAAGGAAGTGAGGTTTAAAGACTACTCTCCTCTTGCAAAGCCCTGTGATTCATTTGCCTGTATAGCAGGCAACAGAACCACAACCACACCTTAAAAACCAAGAGGAAAATGGCGCTTACCTACTATTGTGGTCACGGCTCTGTGCAAAACGGTGAGTGGGAGGGAGGGTATTGCCCCGCTTTCCTTGAGCGGGATTAGCAAGGCAATCTGGAGCGTTCTGTTTGTGAGATAGCCCACATGCTGGGCTTCCCCCCTTTGAACCGCCTTTTTGAGGTGGCACACAGACGCCGCGTTTCAGCTGGTTTTTGATCCGTGGAATTGTTCAAATTCAAGCCCTGCTTGTCGAAACGGGCCCGATGCAAATAAATGCTCGTGCCAATGCAAAGACGCTCGAAATACAATTTTCCAAGTCATCCCCCGAGTAAGTGGTAGGGTAAAATTGACTTTGACAACTCACTTCCGCGAAGAGCGTAAACCTTCTTTGTACCTCTAAAATTGCATGCCCAAATAGTAATAAAGTCCAGGAACTCAGGGAGTGAAACAACTAGAAGCGACAACAACGAGCCCGCAAAAAGAGGGCCAACTGCAATGGACCGGCAAAACAAGAACAGGTCAATTTCGACCTGGTCGCCAGTACCTCTGAGGATGTACTTGAGGGGTCAAAAGGGGTCAAAGTACTACCTCATGAGGTCCTTAGACCCTTTGGGTGTGCGGCGAAGACTGACTTTTGAGCACTGAAAATGCGGACTGCATAAAACGGGGTCCCATGTTCCAATCTGAAGAATTACAAATCCCCACTATTCCCAAACGACTACCTCGAAAGGGACACGGATTGGGGTAAGCCTATTTGATCACAAGGTTACAACTACCCACTCACCAAGTTGAGTGGCCAAAATGCCAAAATAAGCAAACTGTTTGTTTGCCCCTGGGATGGCCTTCCAAAAAGGTATAAATTCCACTTTGTCCCTGGGATGGCCTTCCAAAAACGTATAAATTCCACTAACTCAGGGAGTGAGACTATAACAAAGCTTGTGACTGGGACAACAGGAGTGGACCTCCTGTAATGGTAACGTACAACCCACGTTAAAACCTGCTGCAGCAAGTAGGCTCATTCAACATCCAGGTAAAGTTGATAAAGCAACTTTCTGTGAAACAAGGACCCCCCGCTTTGAAGCCATAAAGCACTCGAAAGGATAAGATCCAACTTTTGAAAATCTCACTGCCTTTTTCCAGAATGACTACCCCTGAGGGTCCCTTGGAATTTCCCTTTTTGACTCCCTTTTTGGTACGTCTGCAGAAGGTACCAAGGGACCTTCTGGGCAAGGTAAAGAAGGTTAAAAACAAGCAAGAAACAACACCTCGTTTGAATTTCGCCCACACTTTGTCCAGAATGAAGGGTGGCTTCAACAGAGGTCACTGGATGTTGATCGATTTACTGGTGGTATCCATTGAAACGATCGCCACTTGTGGAAGCATCCAAAAGTGAAATGGAGCTTTTCAACTGTTGGTATGTTAGCACAAACGCTCTTTAGTTCCCCCCCCCCCTACTGAAAAACAACATCACACACACACACACAAAAAAAAAACTCAACACATGATCCAACAACAGCGAAGGGAGTACCCCCGGACTCTTCAAAGCACCACATTGGTGCTACTGGTACCTTAATCGCGAAACGGTGCATCCTTTACGCCGCATAAGGATTAGTGCCAAAATGGGAGGATTGCCCAGCTCCACTGGGCAGCTCCCCTCAGCAGCTGATGGGAGTAGAATTGATGCCACTCCCACAGCGAGGGAGGAATCCTCCCACCTCACCGGATGCCCTCCCGGCATCATGGGTGAGGAAGGAAAGTAGCGAAGATCAGCTTGATCAATTCGCTTTCGACTGAGGGGAAGACCCGGTTCTCAGTCGGAAATTGCGGGTCCGGATGAGTAAGTTCATCCGCCCATGTGTTAAAGTCGCGCTTCACATGCGACGGTCCTAACATGACCTGGTGGTCATGCAGTGTTAACACAATTTCCATGAGGATGGCCGCATTGGGCATCCTGCGAGTGGAATCGTTAAGCAGGGAGAAAACGTTTCCCTGGTTATCACTAGCAACCAGAATCCTAGTGTGAGAAGCCGAGCCGGCTGCACAAAGCAGAACAGCCCTCACCAAAAGGAGGAGGCCGAAGAGCTCCAAGGCCGCTATCGCCCGCTGCGGGTCCCCAGTAGTGAAGGCCCACGGCTCGCCCTCCGGTGTGATTCTGTGTTGGAACCACTTCACTCGGGACTTGTCGGGGTTGGGCACGTCCGAGCACCAACCACCAACCCATGCATGGTCCGCCTGTTTGCCAGCTCCCGCATCAGATGCCCCCGTCCATGGAAGTGTGGGAGCAAATGGAGATGCCAGTGGGAACCTCTGGTTGAAGAGCTTCCCCAGAAGGATGGCCAGAGCACGAACCAGCTTCGGTGGCCTGCCCGAAGTGGTGCAGGCCTTCTTCCAGCTCCAAAAGGGCTGGAGGAAAGGTTTCGTCAATGGACACGCCGAAGTAGCCCATTGAATCCGGCCCAGGGCTTGTTCCACCTCCTTGCTGGTAAAGATGTGACGTGGCAGCCGCCGACACAGGGGGAAACCTTCATCATCCTCAAGGCGGATGTCACCAAGGCCCACAGGCGCATAAAAGTGCTCCAGAAAGACTGGAAATACCAGGTGGCCTGCATCCAGAACCGGTGGTGGGTCAATAGAGTGGGGCCTCGGCACAACTGTACTGGGGAAGAAAGGCATCCTTGGTGCTCAGACTCTTGTACTACATCTTCCCTCAGGTGGACTGGCACTTAGTTTTTGTGGACGACTACTGCTGGGTCCTCAGATGCAGCAGGGCGGACTGGGACGCCACAGCCATCCTGGCCACTCTTCTGGCGCTGGGAGTCCCGCTTTCTTGGAAGAAGACGGCGCTCTCCCCGGTCAATACCTGGTTGGGATTCGTGGTGGACCCAATCACGCCCTGTGTGCTGCTGGCTCCAGTCAAGCACGTCATAATCCTGGCCACTCTCAGGGGTTCCCCCTGCTCCCCCCAGGGCGTTCCGTGCCTGGGGGGGTTGGGGGGAATGGGGCCCTCCTATCAGGGCCCTCGGCACCTGGGAGTGGCCCCTTCCCTGAGGGTGTTGACCGCGGAGAGACGTCCAGGCCGCCGGAGGTCTCCATCATCCGCCTGCCCCTATCAGGGCCCTCGGCACCTGGGGGCAGGCTGGTGCTGTGGGGGTCCCTCTCAGGGCCCTCGGCACCTGGGGACCGCCCCTGCACCGGCTGGTGAACATCCCGAGGTTCCTCATCAGTGCCCGAGGATGGGGCTCGGAGTAGATGAGGATGGTCCGCCGCTGTCCTGAGCCAGTGGATGGAGGCAGTCTCCAACCATCGGTGCGGTGGTCTTCTCCTCCGTGTGAGCCTGGATGTGTGCGTTTGCTCCCCCTTTTGAGCCATCATAGATCGTCCTGATCTTGTCCGACTCATCAATCCCTGCAAGGGGGCCCGGGCATTGCAGCGGCACCTCTCTGCCGCCTCGGAGCGAGTGAAGGGCCCGTCCACCATGTCCAAGGCTCGTTCCTCGTAAACCCAGAGGGTCCGATATTGAAAAATATCAATACAAATACTTGATTTCAGTCGGATATCAATCTTGTGATTGATTTGGGCCCAATTTCAAGAATTTCATCGACTGGCTGCTTTTACAACTGAATACCGAGAATATTGATATTTATGTTGATTTTGTTGATGTGCATTGAACTGCCTTGCAATCGCCTTGCAAAGTTCCAGAAGCATTTGTCTTTTGCAAAGCTCTGATGAACTTCAAAAGCTGGTTCTGACAAGGCTGCCTGACAAGGCCCCAGCAACACAACGGGCCTGACAAGGCTCTAAAAACACAGCTTCAGAAACATTGGGCCTGACAAGGCTCCAGAATACAATGGCCTGGCAAGGCTCCAGGAACACATTGCGCCTGACACTTTGGGAGGCTCCAGAAAACGATTGGGCCTGGCAAGGCTGCAGAAACATTGGGCCTGGTAAGGCAGAAACATTGGGCCTGGCAAGGCTCCAGAAACATTGGGCCTGGGGCCTGGCAAGGCTGCAGGAACACATTTGTTAGGCTCCAGAAACACTTTGGGCCTGGCAAGGCTGCAGAAACATTGGGCCTGGCAAGGCTCCCTGGGCCTGGCAAGGCTGCAAAAACACAGTGGGCCTAACAAGGCTCCAGAAACACTTTGGGCCTGGCAAGGCTACAGAAACATTGGGCCTGGTAAGGCAGAAACATTGGGCCTGGCAAGGCTCCAGAAACATTGGGCCTGGTAAGGCAGAAACATTGGGCCTGGCAAGGCTCCAGAAACATTGGGCCTGGTAAGGCTCCAGAAACATTGGGCCTGGCAAGGCTCCAGAAACATTGGGCCTGACAAGGCTGCAGAAACATGGGGCCTGGCAAGGCTACAGGAAAAAGGCTCCAGAAATATTGGGCCTGGCAAGGCTACAGAAACATTGGGCCTGGTAAGGCAGAAACATTGGGCCTGGCAAGGCTCCAGAAACATTGGGGCTGGTAAGGCAGAAACATTGGGCCTGGCAAGGCTCCAGAAACATTGGGCCTGGTAAGGCTCCAGAAACATTGGGCCTGGCAAGGCTCCAGAAACATTGGGCCTGGCACGGCTCCAGAAACATTGGGCCTGGAAAGGCTACAGAAACACATTGGGCCTGCAAAGGCTCCAGAAACTTGGGCCTGACCAGACCTGGCAACCCAGAAGCACATGGCCTACATGGCTTGCCAAAAAATTGCATGCGATGCAGATCTTAAAAACACCTAGCACTGAGGACTACTTGCTCATGCACTTGGCATGCACTTGTGGGAGTGCCATCTTTAGCTTTGGCCCAAAAAGCCATGAAAAGAGGTGGCTCTAGAAACAAGAAGAAGGATGTGGTTGACATTGCTCATGTAGTGGATCTGTGGCTGGACCTTTCCCGGCAACAGGATGAACTCTTCAAGTTTGGGGAGTACAAAGGCCTGTGGGCTGAGTGCAGTTGCAGGCCAGACATTGTGAACCTAGTTGATGTGTGCTGGTCCTTGTCCAAAGTAAGTTCTTCACTCAATGTGGGCTATGGTGACCTGAAGGAGGCTTGCACTGTGCTGTTCAACAAGGACCCAAGCCTGAAACCAAATGCTGCACACACAGTGCCCAAGGCTGCAGCATTTGTTGCAGACAAGCTGGTGGTGGTTCAAAAGCACTTCAGGTCAGTGTCTCTCAACAAAGGCTGGGACCACAAGTTGGCAAAACTCATGGAGAAGTTGTCCATGCCCAAGCAAGAGAAGTTGAACAAATTTGTGGACTACCTCAGAAAGCTGAATGACTGGCGATCAGATGCAAGCCAACCAGCATCTGATGTGCAGGAGGCCCAGACAAAAAATGCAATATCCGAGAGCTCAAAACCTTCAAGCTCAAAGGTGCCAAGCTGTAAGGAAACACCAGTGCAGGTGAAAGCCAACACAGCAAAGAAGAGGAAACTGACGCCCAAGACATCCTCTGCCAGTTCTGGAGTGCTGGTTGATGAGTATGGACTTCCTGACCTCTCTTGGGCTTCTCAACAAACAGACGCTTCTGCACCCTCTGCAGGTGACAGCTTGCTTGACCCTGGTTCCAAGCCCCTCCCTATCTGCAAAACTGTCATCAGGAAGCTAAAGAAGGACCCTGATCACAAAGGGCAGCCAAAGAAAAGGCCTGCTACATCCATGCACATGGTGGGGAAAGATGAGAACAGTGAAGCGCCCCAAGCTGAAGAAGGAACCAAGCCCATCAACATGTACACCACCTTTGGCTCCAAGCAGTCCTACATCACAGTGGCAGAGGCAGGGTCTTCAAAGAAAAAAATATGGGTGAGCATCACGGAGAAGATGTCGAAAAAACACCAGGACCTGATCAGGAAGATCTTCCAAGCAAAGCCTAAGACCAAGGATGAAGCCATCCACTTGAGGGCCAAGGTTTTGAAGTGATAGACCCGCTTGCAAACAAGACGAGCGCATGTAAATGGAATCTGTGCACTTGCAGTTGGCTTTGCTGATGCACATGTGTCCCCCCTGCTTGTGTTGAACCTGGCCAGGCTCCAGGAATATTGGGCCTCACAAGGCTCCAAAACAGACAGGTGTTGCTTCAGGCTGCAAAAGACAGGGCCTGACAAGGCTGCAGAAAACTAGTGGCCTTGGCAAGGCTCAAGTTTGTGGAGACCAGAAACATTGGGCTGGCAAGGCTCCAAAACAGACACGGCCTGACAAGGCTCCAGAAACATTGGGCCTGACAAGCTGCAGAAACATGTGGCCTGGCAAGGCTACAGAAACACATTGGGCCTGCAAAGGCTCCAGAAACTTGGGCCTGACCATGGCAAGGCTCCAAAAACTTGAGGCATCCAGAAACATGGGGCCTGGCAAGGTTCCAAAACAGACCAAGGCTCCAGAAACATTGGGCCTAGGCATTGGCCTGACAAGGCTCTAGAAACATTGGGCCTTCCAAGGCTCCACATGGGCTTGGGCCTGCAAAGGCTCCAGAAACATTGGGCCTCCAGGAACAAGGCTCCAGAAGCATTGGGCTCTAGAAACATTGGGCCCCAGAAAAACATTGGGCATTGGGCCTGACAAGGCTTTAGAAACATTGGGCCTTCCAAGCAGAAACACATTGGGCTGGGCCTGCAAAGGCTCCAGAAACCTGGGCCTGACCATGGCAAGGCTCCAAAACAAGGCTCCAGAAACATGGGGCCTGGCAAGGCTCCAAAACAGACCAAGGCTCCAGAAGCATTGGGCCTGACAAGGCTCTAAGAAACATTGGGCCTTCCAAGGCTCCAGAAACACATCGGGCATTGGGCCTGCAAAGGCTCCAGAAACATTGGGCCTGCAAAGGCTCCAAAAACATTGGGCCTGACAAGGCTGCAGAAACATGGGGCCTGGCAAGGCTACAGGAAAAAATTGGGCCTGCAAAGGCTCCAGAAATATTGGGCCTGACAAGGCTCCAGAAAACCATTGATTCTGGCAAGGTGAGGCATGACAAGGCTCCAGAAACATGGGGCCTGGCAAGGCTCCAAAACAGACACGGCCTGACAAGGCTCCAGAAACATTGGGCCTGACAAGGCTCCAGAAACATTGGGCCTTCCAAGGCTCCAGAAACAGGCCTGACAAGGCTGCAGAAACTACAGAAAAACATTGGGCCTGGCAAGGCTCCAGGACAGGGTCTGGCAAGGCTCCAGGGAGTTCAAAAGAGACCAGCAAGCCAGACAGCAAAGTGGCGTGAAAAAAGAGTGTGGCATTGCAAAGGATGAACTGACTTGGACTGCTCAAGTGTTTGGGCATTCAGGGTTTTGCTTTTTTTTTGTGAGGTCATGCAGTTGCAGCTGTTGGCTCCAGCCACTATGGCACCTAAGTGGCAATGGCCAAAAAAGTCAGGTGCCCAGAAAAAGAAATCAAGGGAAGCCAGAGGCATCCAAAGCTGGGGTGACATCAGAAGAAAAACAATAAGGGACGCAAGGCTGCAGGCACGGCAGCAAGACCAGCAGCAGGAGCAGCCAGAGAAGCCAGAGGAGGAGGAGAAGCAGCCAGACAAGCCAGAGACATGGCCCCAGAACCAGCCACAGACATGGCCCAAGGACCAGACATGGTCCGAAGACCCAGAGACATGGCCCAGCCAGAAGAGATGGTCCTATGACCCAGAGACATGGCCCTATGACCAGCCAGAGACATGGCCCCATGACCAGCCAGAGACATGGCCCTATGACCCAGAGACATGGCCTCAACACCAGTGCACAGAAGGAGGCAGCAGCAGCCATGTGGGGGAGGATGTGAAAGAGGATGTGGGGGAGGATGTGAAAGAGGATGTGAAAACGCATGAAGAGGATGTGAAAACGCATGAAGAGGAGAAGGAGGCAAACAAGGAGCAGAAGGAGGCAAACAAGGAGCCAACTTGTGAGTTTGCTACAGCAAAAGAGCCATCACTCACAGAATCGCCATCCCCAACAAGCCCATCCCCAACAAGCCCATCCCCAACAAGCCCAGCTTGCAGCAACCAGAATGAAGGCCAGGATGCAACAGGAGCAGCAGCAGAGGCAAGCCAAGGAGTTCAGGGGCAAGAGCAACCGGTTGCTTTGAAGGAAGAGCAGCAACAAGATGAACCAGCACCTGCAGCAGCCAAGAAGAAGAACAAGAAAAGAGCCTACAAACTGACCCCGTGGCAGCGAAGGCAATGCCTTAAACAGGCTGAGCAGCTGACAAGCATGAAGGACAGCAAACAGATCCTTGCCAAATACTGGCTCAAACTTGCCAGAACCCACATGAGGCTAACCATCATCCATGCTGAAATGAAAAGGCTTAGAAAAAGCCGGTCCAAGCTCATTGGGTCTGCAAGGGCCATTTTGGGCGAAGTGCTTGCCATGGACATCCAGAATGTGCCTGTGCTAAAATTAGCTTTGTCATTTGCACCTTGCAACAATGTGCTTTTCTCTCAGGACCTTGGTGATGATCTTGTCATGGTGCCACTGAGTGAGGACTGGTTGTGCACGCTTTGAGTTGCTTTGTTTTTGGCAGTGGCTGGCTTGTGGCTGCAGGTTGTGGTTCCTGGGGCCAAGCCAAAGGCAATGATAAGGACTGGGCTTTGCTTGAACCATCTTTGCATTCTGATGCCACCCCCTTTGCAGGAAGATCTGAGAGGGCAAAAGCCTATGGCTGTGCAAGAAAAATGCAGCTGCTAGCTTTCAATAGGACAAGGGGCCTGGCAGCATGGATTATGGAGTTGACAGCATGTTGGACTGAATCTAGCAAACATGTTTGGGCTTGAGTAGCTGTAGCAAAGATGCTGACCCAAATTCTGATGGTGGCCATGCTGCTGGTGCTCCTGAAGGTCTGTGCCCTCATGATGCAAATGCATGCTCAGATGGTCAAGATGTTCGACCAACTAGTGTCAGCCAGAGTTGTGTTGAACCAGCTGGAGGACTACATGCACCTGCAGTGCAATACATGGGGCATGCTTTCAAGTGAAAACACATATGGTGCCAAAGGCAGCCAGTTCTACCGGCACCCTGCCAGAGGCTGAAATGCACATGCCTGCTGGAAAAAAAGTGCTGGTGATCTATTGGTTTGAGAGAAGTGTGCTTGACACATGTCAATTTAGGACAGCCTCATAAATGATCATAAGTGATCATATGATCAGTTATGAGGGTGGTAATCCTCATAATTGCTCATAAGTGATCATATGATCAGTTATGAGGGTTGGCTAGCCTCATAAGTGCTCATAAGTGATCATATGATCAGTTATGAGGGTACATGTTTTTGTGTTTTTTTTGCCTAGCAAGGCAACAGAAACAAAACAGTTGAGGATCCAGAAAAAATATTGGGCTTGAGAACAGGAACACTTGGGGCCTGACAAGGCTCCTGGGCCTGCCAGCCAGAAAGAATTGGGCCTGACAAGGCTCCAGAAACACAGAAACTCCTGGGTTGACAATGAGAAAACTTGGGGTCTGACAAGGCTCCTTGGGGCCTGACAAGGCTCCAGAAACACTTGAGGTGACAAGGCTCCTGGGCCTGAGAAGGCTTCAGAAAACGTGGGGCCTGACAAGGCTCCAGAAACATGGCTCCAGAAACATGGGGCTTGACAAGGCTCCAGAAACTTTGGGCCTGACAAGGCTCCTGGGCCTGACAAGGCTCCAGAAAACTTGGGCCTGACAAGGCTCCTTGGGGCCTGACAAGGCTGCAGAAAGTTGGGCCGACAAGGCTCCAGAAACTTGGGCCTGACAAGGCTCCAGAAACTTGGGCCTGACAAGGCTCCAGAAGCATTAGGCCTGAGAAGGCTCCAGAAAATGTGGGGCCTGACAAGGCTCCAGATGACAAGGCTCCTGGGCCTGAGAAGGCTCCAGAAAACGCGGGGCCTGACAAGGCTCCAGAAACTTCTCCAGAAAACTTGGGGCCTGAGAAGGCTCCTTGCTAAGGCTCCAGAAAACTTGGGGCCTGACAAGGCTCAGAAACTTGGGCCTGACAAGGCTTCAGAGAAACATAGGGCCTGGGCTCCAGAAACTTTGAGAGGGGCACCTTAGAACACATCATCCTTGCCAAGGGCCCTGAGACAAACTGCACATGTGTGCTCTGCAGTTTGCATTTCAAGGTGGGGCTGGTAGTGTGTGGGACTGAAAATGTCAGACCCTGAAGCCAGCCCTAAGCCCTCTGAGGAGCCCAGCCATGGAGATGATAAGCCAGATGAACAAGAATCACCAGGTACAACACCACAAAAAAGAAAGAGGGCCCCAGCTTTGAAGAGGCCAGCCAGTGGACCAATGAAGAGGCCTGCCAGTAAAGCTGCGAAGCTTGATGATGAACATGAAGGTGAGCCAAAAACCCTTGTGCTCAAAAGGCCTGCTAGCAAAGTCGAGTCTTTGGATGACATGCTGACACACATCCAGAAAAAGGAGGATGCTGAAATCGACACCTTCTGGCAGAAGCTCAGCAACAGGCAGCAGCAAACTTTGTGGAAAAGGTTTGAGCACAAAAGGAAAGCTGATGGCACTGAGTCACAGTACAAAGAGTCCTGCTCTGGAAGGGGGAGGAACCAAAAGACTCTGACCCTCATGAAGCTCTACCTGAAGTTTGGCTCTACCAAGCACCCTGCCTTTGTGAACCACCTGGTTGAGCTGAAGCAGAGGGAGGTCTTTGACAACAAAGAGAGATGGCAGCCGCTGGAGTTCATGAAGGCCAAGTTTGGAAAAGCAGAGCTCAAGTCAAGGGTGGAGGCTGGGACTATTAAGTGCAGGAAAAGCCCTTCAGATTCAAGGTTCCCTGAATTCCTGGAGGTCATTGAGGAGACATCCAGGAGCACTGAGAAAGTGAAGGCCAAAGCCATGCAGATTTCTGGCAAGGCTTCATGGAATGATTTCAAAATGCTAGCCGACATGGAGATGAATGAGCAGACCAAGCTGGAGTTCCTGAAGGAAGATGACCAAGAAAGCAACAGCTCTGGCAGTGAGGGGTCCCAGGAGTTTGCTAAAAGCTTTTTCGTGCCAAAGAAGAACAAAAAGGGCAACGCCTTGACTGATTTCGAAACAGCCAGTGCCTTGGCAGAGGTTGATGAGATTCCTGCTGCCAAACTCAAAGCCTGCAAAAAGAAGCTGATGGCCAACTTGAAGAAGTTTCAGCACAAAGTGAAGGGTGAAGCTCTGCTGAAGGACATACAGGCCTGCCTGAAGAACCTGGAGAGCCTTGAGACAGACACGCCTACAGGAGTTGCTAGGAAAGTTTTGGCCAAAGCAGCTTCTACAGGCAAGATGGCCATGAAGAGCTTGTCCTAGCTCTAGGCTTGTGAGAGGATGCTCAGCCCTGCAAGAAAATTGTTTGCTGTGATCCCACATTACATAGTAACAGGTGTTTTTTCCAAGATCTTGCAAGCAGTTCCTCAGAGACTCAGAAACAAGTAGCAAGGTGAAAAGAAGGGAGGTGCTCTGGCATGTGGCTTGGAAAATGCTTTGGGCCTGGCAAGGCTTTAAAACACAGTTGGGCCTGGTAAGGCTCCAGAAACATTGGGCCTGACAAGGCTCCAGAAACAAAGGGCCTGACAAGGCTCTGAAACATGTGTTTCTTGTGAGGCTCCAGAAGCACATTGGGCCTGACAAGGCTTCTGGGCCTGAGAAGGCTCCAGAAAAACTTGGGCCTGACAAGGCCTCGAAACACTTGAACCCTGACAAAACTCCTGGGCCTGACAAGGCTCCAGAAAAATGGGGGCCTGACAAGGCTCCAGAAACAGTTGGGGCCTGACAAGGCTTCTCAGCCTGACTTAAGACTCCAGAAACACTGGGGCCTGACAAGGCTCCTGGGCCTGAGAAGGGTCCAGAAAACACGTGGGGCCTGACAAGGCTCCTGGGCCTGACAAGGCTCTAGAAAATTTGGGGCCTGACAAGGCTCCAGAAAAACTTGGGTTTGACAGAAACACTTGGGGCCTGACAAGGCTCCACAACGCTCCAGAAATACTTGAGGCCTGACAAGGCTCCGGGGTGACAAGGCTCCTGGGCCTGAAAAGGCTCCAGAAACACGTGGGGCCTGACAAGGCTGCTGGGCCTGACAAGGCTTCAAAAACACTTGACACCTGACATGGCTTCAGCATCATTGGGCCTGACAAGGCTCCAGAAACACATTGGGCCTGACAAGGCTCCTGGGCCTGAGAAGGCCCAAGAAACACGTGGGGCCTGACAAGGCTGCTGGGCCTGACAAGGCTTCAAAAACACTTGACACCTGACATGGCTTCAGCATCATTGGGCCTGACAAGGCTCCAGAAACTTTGGGCCTGACAAGGCTCCAGAATCTTTGGGCTTAACAAGGCTCCAGAAAGGTTTGCTGCAGCTGTTTTCATGCCCAAAAGGAAGCTGCAGCAGGCAGCTAGAGGTGGCAGGCACCAAAGGGCACGTGCAGATGATGGTGAGCCTGAGCATGCTGCTGTTGCTCTGACTTCAATAGGTGGTTTGTCACCAGCTGCTTACAAGCTTTTGGAGCACTGGGCATGGGGCAGCTCAAGTGCTTGGTCTGTGAACTGGCCAGATCCATTACCAACACCTTTGAGCATGCGCCACCAGACTTGGAGAACTTGTCTAGGAGCTATGGTCACAACCCGAGCAAGACACAAAGAGACATGTTCAGATTGGCTTATTTGCAAGGTTTGAAAGCACCTGATCCATACACAGTCAATGCCTGTGTGGTTGTGAACCATGGCTCCAGGCCAGTTGTCGAGTCTGTTGACCTCGCCATATTCCTACCACATGATTGGGGGTCTGCCCTATCACAACATGGCCTCCTGGAGCAAACAGTGGGCACCATGGCTGACATCAAGAAGTTCTGGCACAGGGTGCAGCCTCAGGACCCTAAGCTTTACAAGAACCCTGTTCTCAAAGAACAGAAATGCATGTTCATGCCTTTTGTTGTGCATGCAGACAAAGGGCCTCATGCCAAACAAGACAGCCTGCACACCATTTCCATGTACAGCTTGGTTGCCTATGAGAAGCACCTGGGCCTGGAGCAGTCCTCTTTCATGCTGTGTGCGCTTGCAAACAGCTGCATGCTCACTGAAAAGAAGTGCAAAGAACTTGGTCTGGCATGTGAGCCCACCATGAACACGATTGGCAAGGTGCTGGCCTGGAGCTTCACAGCTTGGTTCCATGGGGTACACCCAGACCATGACCACTTGGGCAAGGCCTGGACTTGCCCAAAGAGGAGGGCTTTGGCTGGCACACCAATTTGTGGCAAGTCTGCCATGAGATGCATCATTTGGCAAGCGCCTGCCGACTGTGAACACAATTCTCTTGAATATGGCTTGCCAAGCTACAGCTCCAATAGCCCTTGCATGAGATGCAAATGCAACAGGTCCACTGTTCCTTGGAATGATTTCACACCTTCAGCCCTGTGGAGATCTACATGTTACACACCAGCTGAAGCCTATGAAACCCCATTGACAAAGCACTGGCTGTTGACAATCCCTGGTGTCAACCACTGGACATTTGCATATGATTTCATGCATTGCGCTGATATCGGTTTCTCCTCTTCCGCTGTGGCAAATATGCTGTACGATTTGGTGTTTAAACATTTAGAAGGCAGCAAGCCCCAAAAGGTTGCTGCTGTCATGGAACTCATTAACCAGGCCTACCAGAGCTTGGGCATCACCGATGGGAAAATTCTGAGGTTGTCTTTGTCTTCATTTGCAGATGCTCAAGCACCTCACCAGCATTACCCTGCCTTGATGCACTCAGCCATCAAAGCCAAGCAGACTGCCAGGCTTGTTCAAGTCTGTGCAAAGCTGGCCAAGGACTACAATGATGGCTCTGTATACTGCGAACACAGGCTTCATTGCTTTCAGAACTTGGCCAAGCTATACACCATATGTGACCAAGCAGGCCTTTTCTTTACAAGGGATGAGCATGGTGCTTATTCCAAGGCGAGCGCAAGGTTTCTGCAACACTACTCAGCCTTGAGCAAGTTGAGTTTCAATCACACTACATCTAGGGTTGGGCAGTTTCAGTGGTCTGAGACACCAAAGCTGCATTTCCAGGAGCACATTGCAAGTGACAGCAAGTTCTTGAACCCAGCCTCAGTTTGGTGCTACCCAGGAGAACACTTGGTTGGCTCTGCTACAAAGCTAGCATCTGCTTGCTTAGCTGGACTGCCACCATGGCAGGTCTCCAGCACCATTTGTAGGAAGTACCAGCTGGGTAAGCATTTGCAGTTCCTGCAAATGGATTGAAGTCATGCTCTGTGCCAGAAAATGGGCAGTCTGCAAGAGTTTGGCAAAAGCAGTGGTGCATTGCGCCTTGTCCTCCAGCATTTGGGCCTGCTAAGGCTCCCTTGGGCCTGCAAAGGCTCCAGCCCTTGGCTTGCTGAGGCTCCAGCGCTTGACCCTCCTGAGGCTCCAGCATTTGGGCCTGCCAAGGCTCCAACACCTGGGCCTGCTAAGGCTCCAAAACTTGGGCCTGCTAAGGCTCCAGCTCTTGCGCTTAGCTTCCCAAAGCTCCAGCCCTTGGGCCTGCTAAGGCTCCAGAAACACATTGGGCCTGTCAAGGCTCCCTTGCGGTTTGCAAGCTTAAAGCCCTTGTTAAATTTTATACAAGAAAATCAAGGTTTTAGCCAGGCCTGGGCATGAAGCTTGTTGATTTTTTTGTTGAATTGTGTATTGATGATTGATCGACAATCAATAACACCTTATTGATTTTTCCATCCAATTATTGATGTTGATTTTTTGGTTGATTTTTTTCAATATCGGACCCTCTGGGAAAGGTTGATTCGATTTCCTTGGCAAAGAGTTCAGCCGTTGGGTAGTTATCATGAGCCACTGGCGGGGGGGGATCTTCCCCCAGCCAGGCTTCTCCCTTAAGCTCCTCCTTAGTGGGCCAAACTCCCGGGGAGGTCAAGGTAGGGTCCGAGACTCCCAAGGGGACCCCCTCTTTCAGTGTTAGGGGGAACTCCCAATCAGGGTCACCTGAAAGGGATGCCAAGTGCGACACTAAGTCCAGGAGGAAGGGTTGTCCTGGGCATCGTTCATGGAGGTGCCTCGGTCCTAGGATAGCCCGCAGCTCCTCGAGGTCGGCTTCCTGGAAGGGGTGTGTGGTGGCACCTGATGCCAGGGACATTCGGACCTTGTCAATCCAGGGCCGGGTAAGGGTCATGATCAGGGCGCCCAAAGTAGCCAATGGGGAAATTCTCCGAAAAGGGGGGTTGAGCCTCCCTGGGGAAGGTTTTCCCCCCCCATCCCTCAGGGGGCGTGAGCGGAAACCCAATTGGACAATCGCCACCCGGTCAGTGAGGTGTGGGACCCTGAAAGCGGGCAGGCATTCGGGGCGGTCCAGGACCTGGTCCCCCCGTCCCTCCTTCCCCAGTTGTTCCGCATCTCCGGCCATCGGGGGCATGGGAGATGGGGCCCGTGCAGGCGGGGCTTCAGGGCGTTCTTGCCTCCGGGCTTTGAGCCCTGGTGTGATGAGGAGGGACCGCCTCCTTGACTGGGCCCCCGTTTTCCCCGGGGGGAATGGCCTTCCGCGGGGTCCGACCCCCGCCCCTTAGGTGGTTCCTTGGGGTTTCCCGGAAATTGTGAGGGGATCCGGATGTGCCCCGGCGCTGCGAGTGACACAGCGATGGCTTTGGCCAGGCCTGCCATCATATCCCAAAGGTATCTGCTAAGAGTCGAGGACTCGTTGGTGCCCACATGTGACTGATGCGTGCACCGCATTTGATCCCAGTCCTGGATCGGGAGATCCGTGGCCAGCGTAGTGGCCTTCTTGACCAGCTGGCCCAGGCGGCACTGGTCGAAGGAGATTGCTGTCAAGGAGTTCTCCTCCATCCAAAGCTGCCCCTCCTCTGTGATCCAGAAGGATGAGCATTCCTTGGCTTTGGGCAGCGAGCTGCTCACCACTGGGTCCTCCGGGTGTTCCAGGAAGGACCTGGGCCCTGGCAGAGAAACCGCCGCTCGTGAGGCCCTTGCCAGGCTGGTGATGTACATCTGTCTCAGAATGAGGATGCTGTCATCATCAAGTTGAGTCTGGGCGGCCTGGTCCAGGTGTGGAAGGCCCCAAAGTGTCTCTGGAGTGCGCCCTCGCACCGGGGTGGGAGCCCCCGGTTTTGGTATGTGGCGCAGGATGGACCATGTCCTGCAGTTGGGTCCTCCTCCAATGAAGACCACTCGGCCCTGCTTTGCTGCCGTGCAAAGAGCTCCATACAGCTCGGGTTGGAGCATATCGTGGTCCCCTTTTGGTCCAGACCGTAGGATGTCTACCGCCACCACCATGCTGGAAAGGTGTGGGTAGTTGGCATGAAGACAGCTGTCCAAGGAAGTTGGGTCTTCCTTGCCTGCATAGAGCAGGACAATGATGGGCCCACTGGATGGAACTTTGGGCGATGTGCCCTGTGTCCATCTCAGCCGCTGTACCAGACGCTCAGGGATGTTCTCCATCCACGGGAAGATGTCCAATCCCGGTGACGGCTCCGTTGGACTTGTCAGGGGGGTAGCTGAAAGGCGTTGGCCCCCTTCATTCAGCCCCACCGAGCTCTTGTGGAAAACCACCGGGTCCTGCTTGATGATGTTGGGCGCCGGAAGTGGGATCGGCTGCTTCCTGGGAGTGTCCCTTGGCGTTGCGGTGTGCTGCCAGTCATCCGGCACTCGGGCCTTCTGGGTGCGGCCCCCCGTGTCAGGGCCCTCGGCACCTGCGGGGAACCGTCCCGTCCCCGCCATATCAGGGCCCTCGGCACCTGTGGCTCGGGACTGAGGCGCCGCCGTTGTGCCGGTTGTGTGGCTGTTCTGATCACGGCGAGGGCGTTGTGCACGCTGGTTCTGCCGTCCCCATCCTTGTTCCGCCGAGGATGGCCGCCACCTGGCCTGTCCCCCCCCTGTGTCAGGGCCCTCGGCACCTGCAGGAGGGGGCTTCTGTGCCTGCTTGGGGCGCAAACGGGCCTTATCAGGGCCCTCGGCACCTGAGGCCTTGCGGGGGGTAGGGGTCAGCGCCCCTAGTCAACCCGGGCAGTCCTGCGGGAGGTGGTCCCCCAGGCAGATGCGGCCCATTGCCAGGATGAGGTTGCACTTGTGGGTGCGGCCGCAGTTGCCCGGGCAGCGCCCGCGCATCCAGTTGTTACAGAACTGGTTCCCTTTCGGGTCGGTGGCTGCCTGCTTGTTACCGCCCCGGGACGCCTGATTGTTCAGGTGGGGGGTCTTACCCTTCCCTTTGTTCCCAGGCTTGCCCTTGGACTTCCCCTTGCCCTTGGACTTGTTCTTGCCCTTCTGAGGTGGTGCGTAGTCCATGGATGTCCTGGTTGATGGGCGGCCCCTGGAAAAGGTCTTGATCTTCTCATAGACCTCACGTGTCCAGAACAATGTGTCCTGCCTGACCGACAGCATGGCCGCCTTGAGGGTGTTGCCCTCATGCATCTTCTCGTGAATCTTTCGCCATGCGTTGCGTTCGGCAATTGCCAGGACGTGGTCCTCTGGCGGGGGAAAACGGCCCCCGATGTCCTCACCATAGAACCACTCGTACCAGCTCTCCAAGTCCTCCCGGGTGATGTCGAACTGGCCGAACTGCGGGAACGAGAGGACGCACATGAGGAGGGTGTTGCGGAACACCGCGTGCATCCTCTCGAGCTGGTGGCGAGTTTTGGGCTCGCCCCGCTCTTCCACCTCATCCTCCCGGTCCCAGCCATCAACCGTGCTCTTCTTAGTGGTCTTCCATGGCCGTTCTCCTGGCTCCGGGAGTGCGCTTACCAGGTATTTCATGGGGATGAAACCGATCTCGCCTCCTGCGCAGAGCTTGAACTGGCGCTTCACCAGCTGGTCGCTTCCTTGAAGGGCCAGCTTGGGTTTGGTGAGCTTGGTCTTCTCCTCCCAAACCCTCTCCAGCTGTCCCCGTTCGCACGAGACCGTGAGATTCGGGGCGGTGTCCCCGGGCGTGTGTGGCCCGGGTCCCGCTGTTGCATGCGCCCCAACTCCCATGGATCGTTGAGCCGCGTGAACCACCTGGAACATGCGGGCCGCGATCAGCCGGGAGGTCACATCCGTGTAGTGGTGGTTGTTGGGGGCGAAGCCCAACTCCCCCGGCGCCGTCTCCCTTGCACGGTCGGGCGAGTCCCACCGGGTCGCGAGGTCCTCCATCGAGACAAAGCCCTCATCCGACAGTGTCGCTTGGATGAACCACGGGATGCCCTTGAGGACCATGAGGTTCCTGGCGGTCTTGTGGAGCTTAGCCACTGCGTCCGTGTACACTCCAGGAACTTCCTGTGGTGGTGCCACCAACTCATCTGGTGTCACCGCCATGGTGTGGGTGGGCGGGATTTCAAATCACAAGACAAAAGATCAAAAGGTCCACTTGAGCCAAAATGGTGGCCCAAGTGGATACTTATTAAGAGTCAAGACAAGCGACCACCTACGGTTAACGCTTTAGCCCAGACTCTTCAAAGCACCACATTGGTGCTACTGGTACCTTAATCGCGAAACGGTGCATCCTTTACGCCGCATAAGGATTAGTGCCAAAATGGGAGGATTGCCCAGCTCCACTGGGCAGCTCCCCTCAGCAGCTGATGGGAGTAGAATTGATGCCATCCCCAACGGACGGATCGCATCAGCTGCCAATACCAACGGACGAGCTGGTCGTTGGGGAGGTCCTCCCTCCACGTATGCCGTGTGGTCCCGCTGTCGCATTTCAGGGCCCTCGGCACCTGTGCGTCCAGCGGTCCGGCTGCGGTCCACCCGGTGCGGACCCCGTCAATCCGCCGCCTGGGATGCCCGGGGACATCTCAGGGCCCTCGGCACCTGTGTCCCCTGGTTCCCGGGGCACTGGCCCCCTGGGATAGGGGTGAGAACATCTCAGGGCCCTCGGCACCTGTGTCTCCCCCCCTCCAGGCCCCTTCGGGGTTGCGTGTCAGGGCCTTCGGCACCTGCGCTCCCCGCTGGCCGCGGGGCTGGGCCCCTGGGGGGGTGCCGGGGAGGGCGTATCAGGGCCCTCGGCACCTGCGCCCTCTCCCCCTGCCTCCTTGCCTTGAGGCATGGGGGGAAGCGTGTCAGGGCCCTCGGCACCTGCGCTATCCACCCCTCACTCAATTTCCGGGAGGACGACCGCCTCCTTGTCCGACTGAGTGTCCACGCTCTCGTCGGTGTCCGAGGAGAGGGAGATGGAGGCCTCGGAGTCCTGTGCTGCGTAGGGCTCCACGGCCATCCACGTGTTCGGGAAGGTGAAATGCCGGAAACATCTGGTGCATCCCAGGTACACCTCCGGCTCAGCATGGAAGTCCTGCTCCGCCAGCTCCGAAATCTTGAGCGGTCCCGGCCTCCAGCCGCACCCCACTGTGACTCCATCTGTGTCCAGTAGGTGCATGCTGTAAGCTTTGGTGGGACCCTTTCGGGCCGTGGTGGCTACCACCGTCAGTGGACCCCGAGGCGGGGGCACCTCATCCGCAGCCATCTTGGTGATGGCCGGCTTGTTGGCGGGGATCACATCCCAGCTGGCATTCGAGGGCGGTGTGTCCGGGACTTCCTTGAACAAGGCCTTCGGTGAGGCCGGGCACTCCACCTTGTCCTCCCAGTCCTCATGTCCGAGGTCGACTCGGACCGCCCTTCCTGCCTCGAGTTGCATGGACGGGAGCTTCTGGAGGACCTGGTCCCAGATGGAGCACACCACGTGTCGCTTCTCCCGGGTGTAGACATCCGCTGTGGACTCCTTGAACCAGTTTCCCAGGTTGGCGCTGGTCCCTCGGTATGTGCGCCTGGAATGCCAAATCCGGCATGAAGACCCGGAAGGAGTACCATGAGAGTTCAGCCACGTCCTTGACTGGCGCGCCCTGCTTCCCCAAGGCGTCTTTGAGCCACCTCAGGGACCTGTCTGGGGTTCCTGGGCGGGGGATGAAGCCCGTCCTGTCCTTGTTGATCGTGGGGATCAGGTAGTCCATCTCGCGGAACTCCTCCGAGGCCCTGAATCTCTTCCACCACCGCTCCAAGGGGATCCACCATCTGGCCCCCGAGAAGGAGAACAATGGGGCGATGAGCGGGACCGGGTTCCGTTTGATGGCCACTGCCGACGTGGTCTTCGTTTGCCAGGCCAGCAGCTCCAGGGTGTTGCTCGTGGACTTGACCGTCTGCGGCGAGGTGTGCTGCACGTCGTTGAAGCGCGCACTGCAGGCCAGGTTGAACCTGGCCATCGCCATGATGTACCTGTCCACTGCTTTGGTCAGCTCCGGGACCCGGTTCTCCGGCGGGGCCCCTTCTGCCCCTTGTTCCAGGGCCCAAACAATTGCCCGGGTCGGAACCACCGCCTTGCGCTGTGGCTTGACCTGGGTGTCCACCAGCGTCTCCTGGATGGCTTTCCGCTTCTCCAGGAGTTGTTTGTGTTCGTCAACGTTGAGCATGCCGAGTTTAATGGAGAGCCACTTTAAAGTGCCCCACCACTTCTGGAGCTTCGCCGGGGTGACCTCCAACGTGACCGCCTGGTTCATGAGGTGCCGGACGTCGCCGGCCGTCCAGGGGAGGTTCTGGAAGCCGATCTTGCGCATGCCCTCATAGGCCAAGCAGTGTGCCCGGATGGTACGGAACCGGGCATCACCAAAGAGGTGGCCAAACTCCTCCAGCTCCCTGGCCCCCATCACCTGGTGCATGTAGGGGATCTGGTGCCGGAAGGGGATGAAGTATCCCAGGAGGCGTTCCAACCACCTGGCCCTCAAGTGTTGTTCCAACGCTCTCTGAGATGTCGGCAATTGGGTTTTGATCTTCCCTGGTTTCCAATGCCGCCACTTGTTGGCCACTGCCAGGACATCCGGGGCCTCAATCGATCCGGAAAGGATCCACTCTTCGCGGTCCCGGATGGCCTGTTCCATTTCCAGTGGAGAATAGGTGTGCGATTGCCTGGCGCCTGCCGCACGAAACAGAAGTTGTTGCAGGGTCTTAGTAGCGAGCTCCAAATCCGCCTCCTCCAGCGGTTGTGGTTGGGAGCCGAGTATCCTCGCGAGGATCAAGTTGTAGGTGTCCGAGGCCACCAGGACGTGGTTGCCGTCAGGTGCCAGCCCCACGATCCGTGTCCACGGCCGCGGGTCAAAGACCACCGCATCCGGGTTGGCGACCTTGTCCTTTTTGACCCATTCCAGGCAGCACGCCACGAGGATTTCCCCGTCCGACTGCACTGGTGCAAATCCAAGGTCATGCAAAATCAACTGGAGCGCGGTTGGCGCCCCTAGGAAGGTCGTCCCAAACGGGGAAGGGAGGCGGGGCCTCCACATCATCATGATCCACTCGAGCCGGGGGCCTAGTCCCTAGGTGCAAACCCCAACCAAACAACAGGGGGCCCCCCAAAACCCCGGAAAGTCAACCCCGAAACGGAGGAAACGGGGGAAAAAGGGGGACCCAGGGAGCCGCCCCGAAAAGGGAAAACCAAACAAGAGAGGGGAACCAAGGCGCACCCCGGATCAGCCCAAGCCGCGCCAATTTTCCTCGCCTGGTGCAAGTCTGGGCCTGCGCTGTTCCCTGGGGGGGGATATCAGCGCCTTCGGCAGCTGTCCCCCCCCCGGGGTGCGCTGCGCATCCGTTCCGGATGGCCGCGGTCCTGGATGGTGTGCCGGAAGATGGCGTTGTCCCGCATCATCACGCGGCCCCCTTCGCGATGTCATCGATGCGCTTGAGCGCAGCAGCCTCCGGATTCCGCAGAATCAGCTCCCAGATGGCATTGGAGACGTGGCCTGTCTGGGTGGTCTGGCTGAATCTGAACCTGGGCACCTTCTGGTCCACGATGGAGACGTCCCGCAACGGGGCCGAGGGCTCCACCCGGCGGTAGTACTCCAGCCGCTCCTTCACCCAGCGGTTGTAGAGGCCCTCCGGCGGCTCGTCCAACACCAGCTGCAAGATGGCCTTGCCGGCCCGGATCTGGAGGAGGCGGGTGCCCCCTCCCCCGGCACGCCAGTACCCCTTACAATACTTGCACATGTAGCCCCCCCGGGTCTCCCCTTTTGTCTTCGGGATGAGTTCCCACGGGGTGACGGAGCTCAGGACCAGGCCACACTCCATGTGCGCCCAGAAGACATGCTTCATCTCCACCGGATAGTTCTTCTTCCGGTAGTCCTTACCCACCACGCCGTGGACGTTGTCCGCCATGATGGGGGGGTAAACGATCCCCTCATCGCCCTCGCCTCCCCTGGGGCGGATGTCAGGGCCATCGGCACCTGTCCGGCACCCAGGGGCGGAGGGGTCCAGGCCCATCAGCTTGATCATGTCGTTGGTGTAGCCGAGCTTGCGGTAGATGGAGGGGGCCACTGAGTCGGGGACTGCGCCGACCCACCACTGCTTCGTGTTGCAGCGCCAGTTGACCTTCACCTCCGCCAGGGCCCCCGGGCCTCCAATGCGGTCCATGAGGGCCTTGTACACCTCTGGGAACTGCTGGAGGCTCTCCACCGGGACCGAGATGCGCTCGTCGCATACCGCCCGCAGGATCATCTGCTCCTTGGAGTCCGCCACGTCCTGGACCGGGAGCTGCATCACCTCCGCCGGGGTGTCCGTGAGGAAGGCCCGGGCCGCGAGGACCTTGCCCATGGCCCGGTAGACCAATCGCCACTCCGGTCCTGTCTGCGGAAACGGAAGGCCCTCCTCCTTCAGGAAGCACCGCGCGTCCTCCTTCAGGGTCTCCCAGCCCTCCAGGCGGGTCTGATTCTGGGCCTTGTTTTTCGGGCCCCGCTGCCTAGGGCCCTGCAGCAGTGGCAGAGACTCCCAGACTCCCCAGAGCTGGCGCAGGGTGTAGCTGTGCCCGAACATCCCCAGTAGGCCTGGGAGTGTCCAGGACGAGATCTGGCGCGTCCAGTGGAAGTCCTCATCCGGATCGTGGGGGGCAGCCCAAAAGATGGATCCCAGGGTAGGGTCGTGCAACTCATCAACGGAGTACCTGGCCCAGGGGAGTCCACCCACCTGGTGGTTCCTGGGATGCGTACCCTTCTCCAACGCCTCCGGATTCACCTTGGTGAGGTTTTTCGCCCAATCCGGGACGTGTACCGGGCCCGGTCGTCGGACCCAGCGGCCCGCAAAGATACGGACCTCTCCGACCCGTTTGCTCATCATCCAGCGCAGGACCGAGAGCCCATCGGGGTGGCGGACGGCTTGTCAGGGCCCTCGGCACCTGAGCTCGTCACGTCACGCCAGAGCCCGAGGCTGGGGGGATGGTGGGCGGCCTGTCAGGGCCCTCGGCACCTGGGCGCGCCGCACCAGAGCCCCCCCGCCTTTGGCCCTGTCAGGAGCCCCCCCGCCTTTGGCCCTGTCAGGAGGGCCGCCGGGAAGGGATTCCTACCCAGCGAGATGACCGCCTTGGCCTCAAGGTAGGAGTCCGTGAGGGATGTGAGGTCGTCCATACTGAAGTCCCTCCATGCCGTTGTCGGCTCGAAGACCCCAGTCTCAATGGCGACCCGGACCTCACTAGGCCACGCACTGAAGGGAGGCGCGATGGGCTCGAGCATTCTGGTTTCGAGGGAGCCCTTCGCCTGTCTGGCTTGGTGTTTCGCTTTCGCCTCCTCCGCAGTGGTCTGGGCCTGGAGGAGCTCCGGTGTGGGTCTCCCCCAGTCCGCACCCAGCTTGTCCAGCAGCTTCTCACGGAAGAGGTCCAAGTCCAGGTTCTTCAGGAGCAGGCCTCCATCACCTCCTCCGTCAATGGCCCCCCCTTGAAGTTCGTGGAGGACCGCCGCGGAGCGCTCCACCGCTTCCACCTGGTCCGCCTTCTTGGCCTCCTCCTGGGCGATGGTGGTGGCGTTGAGCCGGGTCTGAATCTTGAAGGCCTTCACCGCAGACGGGTGGAAGGCTCTGCATTCCTGGCCCTCTTCCTTGTCGCCTGGCAATGGGGGCCTCTCCCCCGGTGGGGCCGTCAGAAACTCCTCGTCCAGCTCCATGGGGCAGTTCCTGATCACCGCCCGGACCGAGGAGGGGACGAAGTCCGAGAAGCTGGCCTGGTCCGGGTTCTCGCAGGCCATCGGGTCGGTGGCCAGCTCGCTGACGTCCACCGAGGCACTGAGCTTGAGGTCGCGGGCCCGGTCCGTGTCAGGGCCTTCGGCACCCGCGGACCGGGCCGCCGTCCAGACCGCATTGCCCTGGTCATCCACCGTCAACTGCCAATGCGTGCCCGCCATCTCCAGGGTGGCCGAGTTGGTCGCCGTGTCAATGGGCTCCGTCTTCTTGCCGCACCCCATGCACTTCGTGGCGCCCTTCTTCACCCAGGGCATGGTGCAGCAGGGGCAGATCCAGGATGTGGGCACCTTGCCCAGGGGGCGGTTCTCCAGGCCCCCGTACCCCAAGCCAGCGCGCTTGCCAACCTGCTGTCCCGGGGTGCTGAGCCGGGCCTCATGCTCGTACTTCATCTTGGCGATGTAGAAGGCCTCCACAACGCGCTCCAGGCCCCCCCGCTTGAGTTGGGGGCCCTCAAAGCCTCGCAGGAGCCGCTGGACGTCCTTGGCCTGCAGTCGGCGGAGCCTAGTGGCCGTGGTCGCATCGAAGCAAGGGAAGTCGCCCGCCATCTGGTCGTCGCTGAACTGGTAGAGGCCCTCCGAGACCTTGAGGGCCTTGGTGAACACGCTCCCCCCCGGCGGGGGGGCTGCGGGGTTCTCATCCTCCTCCGAGGACGCCTGCTCCTTGACCTTCGCCATCAGCTCCCGGCGCCTCTGCCACTTGGCGTCTGCCCGGGCATCCAGGCGGGCCTCCTCCAAGCGGGCTGCAGCCGAGGGGGACCTGGGCATCGGCAGCTCCTTCTCGTCCTTCGCCAGGAGCTCCTCCATGGGCACGTCCTCCTCCGGCGGGTTCAGGAGCTCCAGGAACGCCCCTGGGGGGCGTGTCAGGGCCTTCGGCACCTGCGCCACCCCAGGGGCTGCATCTTCCATCGGCTCATCCTCTGCCTTGCGCTTGGCCGGGATAAGGGGGGCCTGCTCCAGCTCATCTGCGCTGGAGAAGAAACGCTCGTCAGGTGCCTGAGGGACCTCAGCAGCCAAAACGGTCCATCCTTCTTCCTCCCTCTTCACGAGGCTCGCCAGGTACTTTGCCATGGAGGCCTTTGCCTTAGCCTTGGCCTCTGCTACCGCGGCACCAGCGTAGGCGGGGGCGTACATGGCTTTGAGAGTAGGGGAAAGAAAGATTTCAAATTACAAGACAAAAGATCAAAAGGTCCACTTGAGCCAAAATGGTGGCCCAAGTGGATACTTATTAAGAGCCAAGACAAGCGACCACCTACGGTTAACGCTTTAGCCCAGTTTAAAGCACCCCCAACTCCCGCCGAATCACTTCGCCCGAAAAAACCGCAGCTGGCGATGCCTTGCAAGCCGGCGGCGCGCGCACGCGAGGCCTCGCGGTGAAGGTGACTCTTGTTCACTGCTTGTGACCTTCGCTTTCAGGAAGTCAACATATGGGTGTGGGTCAAAATTAAACCACCAAAGGACCACAGGTTTTGGTCCATGTTGCCACTTACCAGGGTTCCATTTTGGGTACCTATTTTTGACCCACGGCCATATGGGTCTGCCTTTTTTTGGGGAACCCGCAAAATGGTGGCTTTCCTGTTGTTTCCCCTTGTTTCCACCTAACAAGTAGGTGCTTAAATTCTGTGATGGATGGACTTTGTTGCCCTTTGAAACCACCAAACAAGCAGGTGCTTAAACACTGTGGATGGACAAAATTCCACAGAACGTGCCAGTTGGGATTGATGACCCCCTACATGATATTGGTTGATAAACCACAATTCCCTGCTGGTGCCGGATGTTGCCCATCCACGTACATAGACAGGATTCGCGTAGCCCTGGGAAAATGAGGTCTAAGGGTCCTTGGTTGGTTGAGGGGGTAAGGACCCTCCTAAGCAGTTCGTAAGTTTTGTAGCCCCTGCAACCAGCACAAATCGGCGGCCGAGAAGGGAGCAAAGCATCTGCAGTCTCATTTCGCCCGACCCCGAAGATCCATCGAACCCATGATGGTCCATGTACATGCAGAACCGGAATCAGAGTAGAACATGGAAGTAACAGGACAGAAACCCAATTGGAGGGGATGCTACGACGCTTACCCATTGTATAGCTTCCGCATGAACAATCAAGGAATCTTTCATGAAGTGACCACAACTTGGGGAGTTTGCAGCTTTAGCATGCGCACACACACAGTCAAAACTGGCTTGGTGGTCAGACACTCAATACTCCTGACCATCTCCTTTCAGTCTCATTTCGCGGATTTGAACAAATAATACTCTCCTTCCGACTATCAAGCCAAGAGGGCAACATTTGGTGACTACTCTCATGTGCAAACAAAACCTTTGCCCACCTCTATGGCTGCTGGAGAAAGAAGTTGTCAGGCACCCAGACTTTGATTGGGAGACCCGAGTTCCATTTGGTGGGTGACTCCATTGCTCCCTGCCCTCAGTGAAGGACACAAATTCAAGTTCCGGTGACCCAACTCGAGTCAAAAACTGCTTGAAACTTGACACCGTAAAGATCGAAGCTGGTTGAATCCGACGAATCATATTTTTGGCCCTTTCCTTCTGAGCCACGGCCATCCTAAATATTGCAAGTGATCAAACATCGCGCAATCCCGCAAAACCCAGGGCAAAATATGGCAAATCACACGGCCTTGTTTTCAACCAAACAAATACTCGGCAGATTGCGATTTTGAAGGTTTGTTGCGCCTGGCAAAGAGGGTGACCCCATTTGGACTAGTGGACACCCCCCTGCGACCCCCCCAACAACCTATTGCTGATGGTGTTTTTTTCCCTAAGATCACAATCATATTTATCAAAATGGGGGGGGACAGGATTTAAAATTGGAGGAAGCGATTCATTCTGACCTAAATACTTGTCCTTTGGGGAGACCCAGCAACGGCCAAGAATTCACGGAAACTTCTGCCTGCATGAGGCTAGACCCCTGCGATGCGAATGCAAGCGACGCGGGACATGACAAAGGAGGTGTTATGAGGTGTTGTTCAAAGGCGGGTGGCCGCTTCTTTTGGATGTCCTCGGTTGCTTTCTGCTCCCCTGCTAAAAGTTCAACTTTTAGTGGTTCAATGGAAAGCCCATCAGTTAGCAAAAAGTCAAAGTCCTAATATCTGCAAAATGCACCAACGTGTCTTTTGTTGAAGTTAGCCTTTCTGGGGTGGAATCGGGAGCCAAAAAACCATGATACCAAGTTTGACATTCGCCATCAGACACACCCAATTTGGGTAAGGGAATTACAGCCCTCCTTAGGTTGATCAATATCTCCCTTGCTAACCACAAATCGGGGGCCAAGTGGGTGAGTGAAGCAAATGTCCGCGGTTTGGGCAGGTCAAGCGTTCAAAGGCAATCCGGTCGGCTAGGCCCTCCCGTAGAGAGGTTAAAATAAGGATACCCGTTTTTCTGTAGTCTGTTTTAGTAGGGGAACCCTCCCCAAACAAACTGGTGAGAAAGGGCACTACTGGGGGACCTAGTTGAGTTACAGCATGGTTTCAGTTGACGCCCGCAACCAGAGTCCCCGGAGTTGACCAGCTCAGTGGGTCCCAAACCCAAAAAGAAAAGCGGGCGCCATTGCACGGCTGGGTCTGCGTGGTCAAGCGGATGACCAAACGCAAAGAAAGAACCATGCAATCTACTCCCGACCACGTGTGCTGATTGGGCCATGTCCACATTCCGGGACCACGATACAAAGGCGAACCAGCCATTTCTGGGTCAACTCTAAATATCAATCGATGTGAACTAGCCTGAACACAAAGTGGAAACCCCTGCCCCTTGCAGGTCAACCGCTCTGGCGTTGAACGGAGACCTCGATAAAAAGAAATGACCCGCCACACGATGTTTGGCTGCACCCCAACTTCTGCTGTGAAGTCAGTACCGCGAGGTGCTCAAAGGCAAGAGCAAAACTATATATGGGGGGTGATCAATATTCCTGGCCCCAAATGACCATGGGTAACTTGTGCCATCTAGTGGTGAACGCCCTCTTTTTTGGTGGTTTCCCTCATGGTCATCCCCTGCAAAGGACCTTTTGCTCAACCCCCATAAATATGCCAAAAGCATGGTCGAAAGCAGCCCTGGACCTTCAAACCATGGTGTCTAGTAGGCCATGGCCATGAATATAAGATCGAGTTGTAACCCATGTAGCTTAAGTACTCTCCTACAATTGAAAAGAACCAGGTTTCCTCTACACGTCAGGTGCATTTTTTGGGAAAACCACCTTCCGTTCATCCCTCTTCGGGGACTTTGCTGAGCGCCAGGTGCCGAGTCCTCGAAAAATAAGGGACACTCAGCTTCTTAAGTGGATTGACCAGAGGAGGAACGCGTAACCAAACGGTTTGTGCACCAAATCCAAACCCAAAAATAACAAGAGAGGGAACTCACCTATCGAGTGAATTCGCCCCAACAAAACGTAAGTTCAAAATTACACCAACGTTACTTCCCCAAAAAGTGACTAAAGTCCGGAAACTTAGGAAGTGAGGGTATGGTTTTGCAGGGACTTGCCATGCTAAAAGTGGATGATATTGTTTAGGACAAACCACGGAAGTACTTGGTTTCTGTTGACCCCTCTGCAAACAGTGCATAACTGGTGGGTCTTCGGAAAATCCAAAAGCGTGAACCAACAAGTTCACGTCCAAAGATCCGTTACCAAACAGCCAACTCCTCTGGAACTCTTGGGGCTCCCAGGACTCCATGCACAGTTCAAAGTGGAAAGGGCACAGAAACAAATCGCCCAAAAGCTCAAAATCCTGTACTGGTGAACATCAAAGTAGGTGGCACATGGAACTCAAATGGAGGTTCATCCACCCAAGAATGGAGCCATAGGTTCTGCCCCATGACCAAAACAAACACTTGCTTGCTTTCTGCTCCCCTAAAAGTTCTTAACTTTCAGTGGCTCAATACGGAAAACCCTATCAGTTAGCAAAAAGTTAAAAGTCCAAACATCCAGAATAAAATGCACCTCTGAACAAACGTCCTTTGCTTCAGAGTGGGATGGCCTTTTATAGGCAACGCCGGAAGAGCTTCACAACGAAGTCATTGATACTTCAACTGGTATAGCAGAAACGGGAAACGCACCATCTCACTACATCTTATTCCCAAACTGTAATTTGCTTGCAAGGCAAACAGCACCCCTTTCTTACCAGTCATGGTCATTTTTCTCTCAAACCAACAGGCAAAGTCAATAACTTCTGTAATATAAAGCTGACAACAATGATATTGTTAGTTCTCACCAATCATATCTTGCGGTCTTATGGTGTAGGAGTAGTCCGGAAGACTCTACTGGGAACAAGCAAGTGATGCAGCGTACGTACGCGACAAGAAGCGTCATGTCTCAGTCCTGGTTTCGGGACGTGGGCCGTGGGGTTGAGCCTCCAGTAGTATAACCTTTGGTTTAAATGCACACCCCCACCAAACACACAACACACACAACACACACACAACACACACACACAAACAACACACACACACAACACACACACACACACAACACACACACACACGCAACACACACACACACACTAAAAAGCTAAAAGGATCAGGGGATAGCTGCGAACCACCAAGAATCGTCGAAATATTCGTGGCATGCTGTCTTAATTAAAACCACCCTCCTACTTCGAGAGATATGACGCGTATCCAAGATTCCATCGATCACGGTGGAACAAGGAAGCAACCCAGGTCAGCACAATGAACACTTATGTAACAGCGAGGTTGGGGGAAACACAGTTTGTGTCAACCCATGATCAAAAACACCCCTCGATGAATAAACACATCCCGTTTCAGACACTTCCCCTTTGCTTTCTCCAAACTTGAGTAGAGCCTTCTGGAGCTGTTGATCACAGGAGCTGGTTTCTCAGAACAGGTCGCCGTGACTGAGCATGCGCAGGTTTCTGGGTTTATGGGGGAGTTTCCCAAAATAGGGGACCCCTTGTTGGATGGGTTTGGGAAACCAAAAGGAAACCACCAGTTTTGGGAAACACCCATATGGTCTCTGTCCAGGAACCAACAAATTATTTTTGGGGGTTCCGAGACATAAAAACACCCCCGAAACCACTAGCCCTCTCGAACAAAAAATGGCATCATTGCTTGTGCACCACGGTGAATGTAGGTGTGTCTTGTTTTAAGGGACCCCGCCAAATGGTAGTTGTCCTTTTGGTTTAGCTTTCAATCCACGAAAAGAGCTACCCTCAACCAAACCCACACCCATGTAGATGGCGCAAATTTCCTTGAGGGCTGCTCTCACCCAGCTGTGAGAGGGGTTTAAACTGTGTAATGTTGACCCCGGATTAGTAAACCCCTGCTTATTAATATGGGGATGTTCCTCTCCAAAAGTGATGAGTCCCCACTAAAACCGAGGACACCCCCATATTAACAGGGGTTGATGAATCTGGGGTCAAGATTGGCCCTCTAACTTGCGGGTCAAAGGGTTCATAGCCCCAGAACCTATCTGAGGTTGCCGAGTGCCCAAAGGATCTGGAAATCAAAGGCAGTCACCGTTCGAGACCGTTCACTAAAGGATCCCAATCTGCGGCCGTTTTTCCCCCCGACACCTCAAACTGCTTAAGTCCAATAGAAAAGAAAACAAACATGTCCAGCATTCCCTTTGTTTCCACTTATTTCATGTTTTTCCCCATGGTTTTCTCCAAAAACGTTGTGGCGTTGTCTCTTTAAACCACCCGTAGGCGCCTGTCTGCGGCTCGGAGATACGGCATGGCTCGGGCCAGCGCCTCCGCGAGGCTATAGAATCTGCAAACTTTTTGTTTCATGGGGGCTGGGGGGGAGGGAGGGGAGGGAGCCCAAATTAGCCCTTAGTAAGACCTTAATTAGGGCTTATTTGGGCTCCCCTCTCCCTCCCCCCCAGCCCCCATGATTGTTGTACCCTCTTGTCCATCAACATGGAACCTGACGTTTCGGGGTCCTGGCTTGGACGATTTTCCGTTTAAAGGGACCATTTCTCTGGTGGGTTCCATGGGTAAAATTCCAAGAGGCGAATTCGCTGGGCCCGTTTTCAGATCCGCTAAAAGTGACTCACTTTTAGTGGGTTAAATGGAAACTACCACTACACACCAACAGGCTGGAAAAAAAAAGAAAAAAGTAAAGGACCTTTGTCACGGTGAGCTCGTTCTACCCCCAGCTCGCTTTTAAATATGCAGATACAATTGATACAATATTCCGATCCCAAGACGAGGTCTTGGCTACTTTGGTAGGGACGGACACTGAAACTGGCAAACCAACACCGTTTTGAACTCACCAAACCTGATTCCAGACGCTTGCCACTTTTGGTGGCTCAAGCGCCAAAAGTAAGGGGCAAGGAGAAACAATCATGCTACAAGAGGAAACAAATGACAAGACAATCCTGAAAAACCCACGCATGTCGGAGAGACCTCCGGAGGTCTATTTTGAGACCCCCTGAGCAACACATAGAACGTCAGCCAGCACCCGGGTCCTCAGAACTGCTTCTTGGTTCTCATACTTTGGGTTTTGGACATGGGGAGAAAAAAGAAGAAGAAAAAAACATTAACCCGGGTGCTGGGGTGGATTCACACATTGGTGTTGTTTCCCCCATGCAACCAGAAACCATCATGCTACAAGAACTAGAAACGCCTGGTTACTTGTCTTCACTGCTGCTGGCAAGTTGTTAGGTTGTTCTGTCCTTTTGTTCTGTTCAACTTTAGTAGGGGGCTGCAAAACACAGTCAGTTTTTTGCAAGCCCATACCAAGGGTTGGACAGTTGTTGTAGTTGCCTGGAAGCACTGGCACCGCCAGAAACCGACAGGGCCTTCCGAATACCAATACGTACCAACCTGCAAGATGATAGTCTACCGAATACGAATATTGTCAGCAACGCATATGTCTCTGTCAAACCCGAGGAAGGACATTCGATTGAAATGGGCCCAGGGGGTCAAACTACCCGAGAAGGGTTCTCTACAACCCATGGGATATGGGTCTCTTGAGTGCTTGGACGAATTGAATCGGTGGGTGGAATGTTGAAATCCTTTTAACATCGCACGTTCTGCCTTTGCAGCCAGTGTTTCATTCCTGCAAGAGGAATCCATTGCCAAGCTTGACCCAGTGAATCCCAGTTACTCTTTCTAGTAAGTAACCTCAAATGGTGGCAAGCCTTTGGTTACCCAACTATACCGGCAAATGGATCCACTGGCTAAGTCAAAAACCGTTTATGATTACAATCTGCAGATAGCGGGCAGGAGTAGACGCTGTCACCACCCCACGATGCCAACAGGCCCTTATTCTGCCAAGCTGACATGTTGCAAGCACACCTCCGGGTCGTGTCGCTCATGTGCATTGGGTGAGTGAAAACACTTCACCAGCCTCAAAGACGACAAGAGCCCAAGCTTTTGGCCCAAGCCTGTTATGTTTCTTGAACATTAGAGACCAACCACTGCCCTAGAACTCATCAGCCGAGAACGGTCTCTATAGGAAACTGCCCTATAGGGAAAGGTTCAACAGAAGCCTTCTTAGAAGGGTTTCGACGGAAGCGTCCTGAGCATTGTCGGTCTAGGGTCTGTGTCAAAGTAGGATGTTATAAGACCCGCCCATGGGATATGACCCCCCCCATTGGATATGACTGAACCCCCCCGCCCCATGGGCTTTCGACACCCCCATGAAATATGAACCTTTCATGGAATACGACCCCCCCATGAAATATGACCCCTCCCCATGGTTGGCTTTCCTTTAAACATCCTATCCAATCTCCGAACCCACCTTGAGAAGGCCAACTTCTTGCCAAGGAGCGTGGCACGACATTGAAATCCGCGTTGGCCCAGAACGCCGCCAAATCTCAGGATTTGCTCCGATGCAAGCCGCACGAGACTGGACAATCCAGGGGTTGTGCTACTCCTGGGGTCCAATGGGACCCAAGGACTAACGAGTTAGCCAACCCTAGTTGACCAATAAGTGTCTGTATGTTTGCTTGTCCTCTTTTAGAGGGGAACGTTACCTTTCGAAGGAATGCAGCATTCCACCAGGCTGAATGATCCAGGATGATCCAGGGTTGAACATGGGTATCTGTCAAATTAGGCCGGGGGCGGGGGGGGGGGGACAAATGGTATGGGTGTTTCCAAAAAAAGGGGACCCCATTGGTTTATGTTGGTTTCTGTTTGTAAGCCCCGAATCATTTTTGGAAATACCCACATTGTTGCTGTAATGATTCCCCTAAATGCCAACAAACACTGGCTTCCCATGGTTTGAAAGTGGTGCGAAATGGATTTCGTCCATCCACAATACTTCTACCTCTCTGCCACATGAAATGCCATCGACTCACGAGAACGGGGGGCGGGACTGTTTTCTCCCCCAAGACCGCTCGTCCTCCCTGCTGCCTTGGCAGGGTTGTGAAAATTGCCCGCTGTGATACCACAGGGTCTTCCGTGCGAAGTGAGCCGATTGGCCCAAAAAAGTTCAAACTTTTGCTTGCCACTAGAATGGTCTTTCCAAAAAAGATCATAAAGTGCAGAAACTCAGGAAGTGAGTTGGGGGGTCCACTAAAAAACACCCGCACCTGGAATCTGACTCCAGGTACCAGTGCCAAAAGGAAAGCAGAAGAGGTTGCCTTTCCTCCATTTGCTTAAGTCCCCTGACAAAAAGCAAACGGTCCAGTAGTGCAGTCGATTCCCATCAAAACCAACAGGGGAGAATACAACATATTCCTAAGCAAATGAAAGTTTTGGTTGGGCTCAAAGAACTGCGCCTTGTGCAACTTGCGCGACGCGCAGACGCGCTGAATTGGAATGGTCATGGACCCTAGGAGGGGGGGGGGGGGGTAAGGGGCTGTGCCTGGATAAGCCCAGGATAAGCCAAGGATAAGCCCTTAATCAGGCCTTATTAAGGGGTTAATAAGGGATAGCCCTTCCTCCCATAGCCCCTCTTAGGGGTGCACGAAATGGGGACATCAAATATGCACAAGCCATGCTGCACAAGTCTGCAAGCTCTACAATGGCAAACCTGCAGCCAGAATTGGGTCTGGATTTTGAGGGTATGTGAACGGAAACCAAAAGGACAACCACTTGTTATGGTTATTTCCGCTTTTTCTTTGGGGGGCGGGGCCTGAGCAAAAGCACACCCAATTAGATCCCCAAGTAAAGGACCTTCTGGGTTTGTTTTCGCTCAGCTTGCCGAGCTGGATGTGTGAGCTGGAAACTCAAGCGGCAAACATATGTTGGACTTTCTTGAAACCAACCTGAAAACGGTACTCGTGTCCTTTCAAAAGCACACACTCCCACATTAGGTGCGGTCTGAATGTCTGTAGTTTATGGTCAAATGGGGAGAGTCCAAATGTAAGCTTCTCAATCTTGTGGTTGGGGAAGAAGCAACCAAGGGAACTGAGAAACAACCAGAAGCAACGAAGAATCGACCAGACGACGAAGAATGGGCGGCTTTACAACCTGGACCCTTCAACTACTCTTGCCATAAAAAAGACCTCACCAAATTTGGCAATAACCCAGCGCCCCTCTAATTGGTGGTTTGGAGCCCGGTGGTTTTAAGGCCAGCCTTCGTCTTCTATTTACCCTCTAGAATCAGGGGTTCCCGTCTCCCAACCCGCCAATCCAAACCAATTCATCGCCGGTTGTGGGTCTGAGGGTCTGCACTCACTAGAGTTTAAGGTTTATCAACGGATCAACCAGCCACAAAGGCATTCTGCTGGGAAACCAAACTGAAAGTGAAATGCCGGTGAATTTCAGGCAGACTGCTGGGACCCCCAATCTCCGGTGAATTTTCAGCGGCATCGTGCCAAACCTGCCTGAAGCATTCGGTCGCCAGGGCCCCCTAAGGGCCCCGGGCCCTGAAGCTGTCGCCCTGGCGGTAAGCCACCTGGGAACACACATGAACAGCTTTTGGGTCATTCCCAAACTTCCATTTGCTTCAGCCCTCTGGAAAAAAAGTCCCCTGAAAAAATATATACATATATATATATATATATAATATGTCCAGTAGTGAAATCGATTCCCTTTAAATCTCACAGGGGAAAATAACACATATTCCTTTCAGCAAATGGAAGCAAAGTGGCGGTAAACAATTGGTCTCTGGGCCTCTGGGGTAGCGTGTGGTCCTAAAAACTGGGATCGAGGGACTTTTGGCGGTGAAGTCGTCCATTGGCGTCCTAAAGAACCTGAGAAACGTAAGGGCTAAGAACATTCGCCGAATCCATCCAAACTGACGGTTTGTTGTTCGGCTGACCCTGAAAAGCAACAAGAAAGGGACATAGGGACCCTAGCTAGATGGGTTCTAGCAAATAGGTTCCTCTCGTATGGTACACTTGTCTCTGCTAGAAGCGATCAGACCCGTTGAACAAGAAAAACATGAAAAGGGTCCCCGTTGCCTCCGAATCCAACTGGTTTGAAGACGGGCGAGTCGACAGTTTGAAAACCAATCTCGAACCTCGCAGAAGCTGCCCTTTGAGGGAGGGAGACGGGTGGGTCCCCCAATTCCGTGTGTCTACGAGTCTACGTAGTCAACAGGACAATTCCGTGGTTTAAGGGGGGATATCCAAACTTGTGGTTCACACCTGGAAGGGGTGTACACTAACATGTTTGCTTCCCAAAGCCCAAAGTCAACGATGCCACAGACAAAGGCACACACAAACATCAAAAAACAAAGCCAGATACACCGAACTTGAAGACACTAAACTCAAACCCACTAAACTAAAGGTCGAGATTTAATTTAGGAGGTGTGTGTGTGTGTGTTTGTGTTCTTCGTCTTGGCCAGCAGAATGTGAACGCATGTTCTCCCAAGATGTACGTATTTTTCACACCGTCAACATCCCCATCGTTTTCAACGTCCGCTTGTCTCACCATCCCCAGCAGGTCGTGCAACGTCTGCTTAGCTGTGGCTTTCGTGGGGCGGTGCGGCGTTGCTTTTGGCGGCTGTTGCCTTGGCTTCCCACCTCCTCATCATTTCCTCTCCAAGCACTTTTTGGGTAGGTTAGGGTAGGTTAGGGTAGGTTAGGGTAGGTTAGGGTAGGTTAGGGTAGGTTAGGGTAGGTAGGCATGTATGTTTGCATTCTAAAATGCAGGTGGGGTTGCGCGGCAGCCTGCCCATGAAAAGTAGATACATACATACATACATTACATTACATTACATTACATTACATTACATTACATTACATTACATTACATTACATTACATTACATACATACACACATTACATACATACATGCATACATTACATACATACATACATACATACATTACATACATACATACATACATACATACATACATACATACATACATTACATACATTACATACATACATTACATACATACATTACATACATACATACATACATACATTACATTACATACATACATACATACATACATACATACATACATACATACATACATACATACATACATACATACATACATACATACATACATACATACATACATTACATACATACATACATACATACATACATACATACATACATACATACATACATACATACATACATACATACATACATACATACATACATACATACATACATACATACATACATACATACATACATACATACATACATACATACATACATACATACATACATACATACATACATACATACATACATACATACACATACATACATACATACATACATACATACATACATACATACATACATACATACATATACATACATACATACATACATACATACATACATACATACATACATACATACATACATACATACATACATACATACATACATACATACATACATACATACATACATACATACATACATACATACATACATACATACATACATACATACATACATACATACATACATACATACATACATACATACATACATACATACATACATACATACATACATACATACATACATACATACATACATACATTACATACATACATTACATACATTACATTACATTACATTACATTACATTACATTACATTACATTACATTACATACATACATACATACATACATACATACATACATACATACATACATACATACATACATACATACATACATACATACATACATACATACATACATACATACATACATACATACATACATACATACATACATACATACATACATACATACATACATACATACATACATACATACATACATACATACATACATACATACATACATACATACATACATACATACATACATACATACATACATACATACATACATACATACATACATACATACATACATACATTACATACATACATTACATACATACATACATACATACATACATACATACATACATACATACATACATACATACATACATACATACATACATACATACATACATACATACATACATACATACATACATACATACATACATACATACATACATACATACATACATACATACATACATACATACATACATACATACATACATACATACA
>CAUJNA010003205.1:992500-1017500 GCA_963377175.1 Effrenium voratum
GTGAGGTTTGGCTTCAGCCGTAACAACATAGCAACAGGGTCCCTTGAAGTACCTTCTGAGGAAGGGTCAAAAAGGGGTCATTTGGTAAAACCTCGCACAGTACCAAGGGACCCTTAGGGATATGATTCTGGACAAGTCAGAAGCGCAATCGTGCCTGTCCACCTGGTGACGTATGCCATGACACGTCTGCCCAACTCGAAAAAGACAGCATTGGGAAACACCGCCATTCAGGGAGATTCCACCAGCTCTTCATTGAAACCAAACACAGCCACGAAACACCTACGCCACAACTGGACATTGAAAACAAGAACAACTGACAAACCACTTGCGACGCAACCAAAAAGTGAACACCACACTGACCAGGAAACGCATTCACCCTCAATCCTCTCTGGCAGAAAGGGATAGCAGAAAGGGATAGAAAGGGAGCTTCTATCCTTCGGAGAAATACCCATTTACACGTTTAAAGGCCTTTCGGAGGTTCTATCTCCACTGGTGAGGTTGAAGACCCCAATCGGCCCATGGATTTGCAGGAACTTGCCAGTGTGCTGCACAATTCAGTCGTACAGGGTTGCACGTTGTTGAGGGATGGCCTGGGCGAGGTATCGTTTCAAATTGCGCCAAACCGCAATATGTGCATACTCTTCGGGATCTTGAGAACATTGCATGCAAGCCAGGTCGATGTGGTTGAGCTAGCTCTTGGCAGCAAAAGGTGAGTAACCTTGGAGCGAAGGCTCTCAAAGTGCTTCCATCCGAAGAGAAAAACTCAATCCCGAAGAAAGCCCTTGACCATGATTGGAAAGGAAAAGTAGTTGGTACCCGGGTTGACGACCCCCCCCATCTGCTTGTTTATTCTGCAGGCAAGCCAAAGGAAAGCCATCCATTTTTAGGGTACCCAAATTTAGATGGTCCCGCAAGGATGCCCCTGAAGAACTGCGTTCTTACTCGTTGAGCTTTTCTTCCATGATAGACCCACTCACCCAGAGGTAGATGCACTGCAGAAAGAAGAGCCTAAGTCAAAAAGGGACTTGGTTTTGGGCGCGAGCGCCTCAGCGTCGAATTCTGCGGGAAACACAAGTCACTCTAGAAAACAGTTTGGATTTGCGCTCTATGTGGATTTCACCTGAACAGCTCCATAAACTGATATCTAGACAAACCTTGCATGTCTCGCTTTCAGTAGGGAACGTGGGACAAATACTGTAACCATCCCCGTACAAGGATGCTATTCTGATTCAATTGAAACGGGTCCTTCCCATATTTGTGCTCAAAATAGAATTCTTTTTTCATATGCTCGTTTAGTACTCTTTTGCTATCCTACAGGGGTGGATCCACAAAAACCGCCTCCAAACCGTGTCCTAGGGTCACCCCCCCCCCCCAAGCCCCGGAAACAAAAAAAAAAAAGCGGACGCTTGACTCTGAGACTCAGGCCGGCGGGATCACTTACCCTGCGGCGAAGTGCTTCTTGGTCGGGTGGGGTGGGAACAACAAAAACTCCTAAGGGAGGCTGATACGGCTGTGGCTCAAAAAACCGGTACCAAAATGGAACCCTGGTAAGTGGAAACATGGACCAAAACCAGCGTAACCCCTCCTGTTTAATTTTGAGCCACACCCATATGGCTAAAGAGACCTCAGGATCCACGTGTGGCGTTGAAAGAAGTCCAAACATGTGTCACCAACTTGGTTCAGTCCCTCCTGTTGATACACGCGGGATCCAAACAAAAGACCTGCCCGAAAAAGGCAACTGGGGCATGCCTGCTGGCTCAGCAAGGACTTTGTCTTTTGGGTGACGCCACCCTTTCAAGAGAAGCCGACGGAAGCCTAAACCAACCCACATGGGCGATTTTTTGGGGACCCCCGCAAATGGTGTCTTTCCATTTGGCTTTCCTGTATACCCAAAACAACACGTACCCTCCAAAAAACACACATCCATACAGCCAAATAGCCAAACGCGGGGTATGGTTCCCAGCCAACTTGGGGTCTTGCAAGCTGGACTTGCCCGCAACGGTCTTCCTTTGTTTTCCCAACACAAGCCCAAAAAGAGGGTGTTTGCGGGGTCCCCTGCAGAGGGATGTGAGAAGCAAAAGGCATCCTCAAACAGCAATGCTCCAACCGAGTTCTCTTGAGTCATCGGGAAACACAATTGAGAAAGCCTCCTGTGCGACATTCGCTGCTCTCCTCACTTCCTGAGTGGACTGGCCAAACAACTCCAAGCTGTTTACTTGCAATTTGAAAATGGTCAAAACCAGGCACTCTCCCCTTTCTGCGCGGTGATTTGTTGGTTGCTTTTTGTCATCGCGGCATCGTCTCTGGAGGTTCGCAGGGTTCGCTGAGCCGGACTCAGAGATGCGACGCCAGACTTGAAATGTGAACCCTTTCCTCCGGAAGCGAGTAGTCGATGGTTCGACTGCCAGGGAAACAAAAGGACCCCCGGGCACTTCAGACCCCATAGCAATCAACCCCAGTTTAACAAAAAGGGGACGCCCCCTTCAAAAGTGGTCTGATTCCAACCGCTCAACCCAAGGGGACCCCCTATTAACAGACTCGGGTTGATTATGGGGTCAACATTACATTGGATGGACGCCAGTTGGTGTATTGGCAAGTTTCTCCAGTCTCTATAGAGTTGTCTTTTCATCCAGCTGGTGCAGGACGTACATCCACAGTACTGCTATGAGTGAATATCCTCAAAACATGGTAGGTGGACACAAATCCCTATGGAATTCCCAGATTGTTGTATCTCAGAATGGGGAAGCCCCCCCCCAAAAAAAAAAGAAGTTCCGCCCTTCAAAGCAACCACAGAAAAGGTCCATGTGTCCATTTGCCAGGGTTCCATTTTGGGTACCGATTTTTGACCCATAGCCACATTACGATAAACACCTCTCGAGGCGCCACAATAGGCTGTGTCGCGTCGCACTTCCTGATCCCAAGTCTCAGCTCAAGTCTCGGCCTGAGGGCGCCCATTGCTTCAAGCCGCTTGGGGTGGTCAAATGGGTCTGTCTCAAAGTAGGGGGGGTCCCATGTTGGGATGGTTTCAAAAGGGAAACCAAAAAGGAGACTAAGCACCTAGAGCGCACGCCCGAATTTTGAGACACTCCCAAGTGGAGCCAAAGCACAAATGAGCCTGCTTCCTGTTGAGGGTGCTTCTGGGGTTGGACGGGAGCCAGAAGGAAGCCACCCACTCTGCAGGTCTACCCCCCAACAAAGGGAAACGGACTGAAGTTGACACCGGAAACATGGAAAGACTCCCTTGCATAGACCCCTCACAGGGCGCGGGGATTGTCCCTGGATAAGGCCAAGGAGAATCCCCATAGCCTGTATTGCGGGTAGATGACCCTTTCTCGGCAAAACTCAGAAAGAAACGGATACCTTCACATACAGCTTGTTCTGTTCCTTGTCGCTTTGGTTGCTCCGGAAACCATCCACAACGGATATCACACATATCCCCTCTTTGTTCGCTCGAAAACGCGTTGAGTTGCCCCGGCCAGAAAAGAAAAACAAAAGAAACAACTTGATTTGGGCTTGTCCATTGGGGGACTCACTGGCCCGAGGACCTGCAAATCCTTAAAAGGTTAACAGTTTGGAACATTGACGAATCTGGGCTGCCCTCAGATCCCTCGCTAAAAGTTTAACTTTTAGTGGGTTGAATGCAAACTATGATTAAACACTAAAAGACTAAAAAGCTGAGGGGATGGCTGGGAGCCACCAAGGAATATGGACCAAGTCAGGGAATCCAAAAGGTCAAAAGATCGGCTCTGGGCAAGTGAGGAGACAAGTTGACAACGGGGGGTGCCACTGCTCAACTGGAAAAACGAACCTTTGTCCCCTTCTTGTCCTGCGTCTTCCCGCACGATGTGGCATGGTTTTGGTCTTACCTTCTGAGTCCCATGTTTGAAACCAACACAGCTATGCCCGCAAGGGTAAAAGTGAAGTGCTTAACTCCCGATTCACAAACGAACTAAAATAAGACATGAGCATAAAACAAGACTGTAGGATTTTGGTTTAGCCCATTATATCAAGCCACTACTTCCTAAAGCTAGGCCTCAACAATTGATTGCCTACTGTAGCACATAGGACTCTCCCATCCCCTTTCTTTATATCTCAGGCATGGACTCTCCAAGCGAACATGGGAACTGCCAGGGTGTCCCTTCTTCCCTCAACCGAAGCGGATTCAATCCCACTGCTAAACAGCCCTCCTCTGGACCCCTCCAAAGGCCTGCAGGAACTTCGGGGAAGGGTTGGGTTGTGGGCCAAGGGTTGGGAAAATTCTGAGAAAGCTGTGGTAGCTTGCCGACTTGGAAAGCAAGTCCAAGCCGCTAAACTCAAGGGATATGCAACGACTCCCGCCTTATATCTAGACATCAGTCTCCGGCAGGCACAACAACTCACATGACTCATTTCCTTAAAAGGGAAATCCCCCCAAAACACACATGGAATCTGAAAAGGATCACCTGCAAAACGATTCTTCTCTAACAGGGTCCGTTCTTCAGGTTCCACGTTTGCTGTTGGGAGGGCAGTTTTGCGGGTGTGATAACAAAGCCGACTGGCTGAGCCGCTGAGCCGCTGAGCCGCTGAGCCGCTGAGCCGACCAGCCGAGGGCCACGCAAAGGCAGGGCATCTTCACGGAGCAGTCGGCGAAGCGTGAATAGTCTCCCTAAGAGCGACGGGGGGGGACTCGGGACTCGGGGCTCGTGGTGTTTTGGCCAGAAAACATTTGGGTGCCACTTGAGTGTTCAGTCACTCAAAGTGTTGTGTTGGGCTTGAAAGTTGGGTGCCAGCTTTCTAGCTCTCCCAGTTCTTTCATTTTGATTACCACCAACATGGAAGCCGGAACCCTTTCCAAAGGGACAGTCTTCCGAAAGAGGCAGTGCATTTCCATGTTTGGTGGGAGGGTCAGAATCCCAATCATTTTGGGTACATGACCATCTGCTTTTAGGCTTTTGCCAGAATGAGGCTCGGAGTAGAAAGAACTCAGGGTTCGGTTGCCTCACCTCCGTGGATTGGCAATTCAAACTAGGTCCTGCAGTAGAGAGGTTAGAATAAGGGTACCATTTTTTCTGTAGTCTATTTTAGCAAGGAACCCTCCCCCAAACAAGGGTAAGGGCACTACTGGGCACCTAGCAAAAAGTGTGTCCACCAAAATGGTCTTCCCAAAACGTTGGAAGTCCAGCACCTCTTGTCGGAGGAGCTGGCCCGGCCCAGGGCGTGATCAACCACACAGGACCCACCAACCTCAAGACTCAGGAAGCCAAAAGGACACCAACCACTTCTCACTTGAGCGACGCCAAAAAGCAACCACACTTTACGTTGCTTACAACAATGGTCCAACCCCATTTGTATTTCCAGTCCGAAACGGAACTCGGGCGGCTTTCCGCCCCGTTTCGGAGATCAGCCAAGTCTGCATGTGGTTGGCCACCGGGTATAACGGCAAACCCCCTTGACAAGGCTAATCCCACTGACCAACAACGTACTACATTAGGTCTTTCCCAACAAAGGTGGAAAAACACCCCCCTTTTTTGGTTGGTATTGAAAGGGGCACCCAAGGAAAAAGAAGAAAGAATTCTAAAGCCATTTTAGGGACCCCCAAATTTTAGAAACAAACCAACTACCCACCGAACACCAAGCACCCCTTTGAACCCTTTCCCTTCAAATCCCAGTCTGTGCCTGGCTGCTGGCGAAGACGTTCAACGCCAGGCGGGACACCTGGCATCCGTCTTTGGCTTTATGGGATCTGAGTTTCACCTTTACTCAGTTGCCCAAAGGACCTGCAACTAGGTTAACCTTTGGGTCTAAAGGTCAAAAGGTCGATTCGCTTGAACAACTGAGCTTACCCTCCCAGCGACTAACATGGAAGTGCGCATGCGCCTGTAGAAAGTGTAGAAAGACTATTGTCCTTTTGGAAAGGGGCTTTGTGCTCTTCCATGTTGGTGGGAGGGTAGTTGGCTCAAAGCAAAACCAGAGAGAACCACCTTGTTTTTGGGGGCTGAGGGGTTTTCCCTTGGTGATATATGGGGAAAGGGAAGAAGATGTGGTCTCAGAATAAGGTAACCAACTTGAAATAGCCGGGTGTTCTTTTGTTGTTCTTTTAACTGCTCCCAGAAGGTAGGCGGTAAAACCTACTACTCAGTTCCGATCGAGTGGATGGGCCAAAACTGTAACCAAACTGTCTGTTTACAGTACCATGACAAGTTGCCCAATTGGCAAAGCAAAGAAGTGTCCAGCGGGTCATACTCCTCGCATACCCTTTTTCTTTGGGGGGGGGGGAGTTCTGACGCGCCTACCTTGGGAAAAGAGTTAGTTTGTAGCCCCGTTTATAAGCCACACAAATCGGCGGCCCTCCGCCCTAGGCCCTCTATTGTAGTGGAAAATCCGAATATGGTCCAGGATCCAACCAAGCAATCAAGATGAGGGATACCTCCTGCATATGCTGCTTTGTTCGGCTTGTTCCTTGACCCAAAGGAGTGTGGACGCAATCTCAAATGGGTTTCAGATAGGGGAACTCGTTTCCTGATTGGCTTTCCTTAAAAAAAAAAAGATAAACAAAAGGGCGCACTCGAAAAGGACAGGCCCAACTAGACCTGCAACGATCTGAATCCGGCAAATGTCTGTAGGAGTGTAATCTCTTCCCCCTTTCAATCAACGCGGCCTAATAATAAATACGAGTTTCCCAAATTTGCACAAACCCAGCCGGGTCCCCAATTCTACTTTTAGATTATGCCAAATCAAAACCAATACTAAACTGTTGGATGTCTCCGCCAAGACCAGAACCAGCCCTATTAGGGGTATTCCAGCACATATGTTTTGGTTTAAAGTAACAAATCATATTTACCCTCAACTAATTTACATGTATGTCTTTCATTGTTACTGCGTCCTTTACTTTTGAACTACAAAAAACAAAAGCAAAAAGCAGCTTGAATGGTGTTACTTAAATTTGCTACTCGGAAAATTGCGGTTTTTACTTTGTTCTGTCCGGGAAAGGGGAGCCATTTGGACGAGGACCGAAGACGACATCCGGTCGACCCCAAAGTACCCTATTGATAAATATGTTTTGTCCCCCAGACCTTCTTGATTATTGGGGAGCAGGGGCGTTCGCGTTTGTTGTTGGAGGGAAGAAATTAGTTGTCGAACAGTCCCAAGGCAGCTATGACATACTGGGGTCGAAGATCAAATTGGAATCCGTTAAGTAAGCAATGCTTCGCCCTGCCTTCAAACCTAAATCAAGAAGGCAACGGCTTCAATGCGTGAGTCTGAAGCAGGCTCAAAGGACAGGGAGGTCCAGTGAATCTCAATCACCGCTGTAGGCCACGGCGGCCATTTTCCTTTTGGTTGCAGCCCGCTGATTGCATTTACCTGTATAGCAGGTAACCAAGGGAGCCATCCTTTAAAAAGCGAAGGGTTACCTGCCAATAGTGATAAAGCGTCCGGGATCCACTGGACAGGGACGTGGAATCACTTATCAAAAGAGAATGATTCGATGGTTTCGCAAAACAAACATCGACTCTGAGCCATCCTCTGGGGAAAGGTCGTTCGGGCGCATTGCTGACAGTGCTCTGATTAGCAAGCAATCCATCATGTAAAGTTATGGCATTATCTTGCAGTTTTTTGACTCTGTCCTCTTTACATGTAGATTCACATCATTTGTTGTGTCTTTTTTTTTGTCCCTTCCTTTGTTGATGGGAAACATTAAGATGCATAAGACTGTACATATATGTACACATACCATATATACCATGTATAGCAATAGGTCTGCTGCTCCCCTTAAACAAACATGTTCTGCAATGACATCAAGTCTGTCTCTCCCCTTAACACGCAGGGTCTGCAATGACAAGCACCTGAGCTGTCCTCAGATCCCCTGCTAAAAGTTTAACTTTTAGTGGGCTAATTGGAAAACCCCACTAAACACTAAAAAAGAGCTGAAAAGCCAAGGGGATGGCTAGGAGGGAGCCACCAAGGTACGCATTGCGAGACTTCATGTCAACATATGTCAACGTTTCGTTCTGGGTGATTCACACTCCCTTTAAACTTCAAGACCGAAGAAAGTCCTTCCCTGCGCGCTGTCACTTGCTTTTCCGCTCCGTTCGGCATACCATAGTCCTATTGGGGATAGACCATAGATTCCCTGGTCGGCAAAGGGGAGGGCACCAAAATGGGTTGAATCGGTGTCATCTACTTGACCGCCGATTTGTGTCGATGATAAAATTATAAAACCTGCAACCCCGTACGAAGGGTCCTTGAGCTCAGTGCATCAAATATCGATGCCTGGCAGCCTGATGGTGATACACTCTGAGGAAAGTTTACACTTAGTTTAGAGCCTTTCGATTCGTCAAACAAACAGTTGGGTGAGTTGGTAGATAGCACATTCTAATCCAATTTGGTGTAGTCGTCCGTCGTCCCGTTCACCGAAGGAAATTTCGCAACGGGCTTGCAGCCTGGAAAATCAGCTGGTAAGCAAGAAATGATTGACAAGACCCATCCTCTCTTTAGTGCTCCCGAAGAATGTGTTGGGTTCACTATCCACAGAGTCGCTCGTTCAGTAATAAGATATAAAGGAAGGGGGGAGTGGACTTTGATCGACTTCCAAAGCGGGCTGAATATCATAGGACCAGCACAACACTTTTTCTTCGAAGGGTTCCAATGTTCGTCTTTTAAGTGGGTAACCTCCAGTCAACCCCAACTTCTCCTTGAGTCTCACTTCCTCAGTGGATAGGCCAAAAAGACTCCGATAAATTTTAGCCCAAGCCCCAAAAGTGACCAAAGTCCAAAACGGAACTCAGGGAATGAGCGGAAACCTGCAAAGAGTTGTTGTACCTGGGGTGTGGTTCCTTTCCGAGGATGCTACCTATCCGTATGGTCTGATGGTCCAAGTAACCTTGTTGACCCCTTTTTGCTACGGAAAATCCGTCTTCGTCTGGTTCCATGGTTTTAACATCAAAGTCACTCCCAAGTGCTAGGTTAGAGCAGAACAACCCGACTTTGACTCCAAAGACAGTCAAAGAACGCTTTTTTGGGGCCCCTGGTATGTTTGCTTTGCACTGACTGGGGTATTCGCATCTCGCTCATTTCGCTCATTTTGCACCGAAGATTCCGTCGGAAAGCGGAGAAGTCACGGCTTCCAGAGCTGGACCACCTTTGGCTCGTCGCTCTGCCATCGGAACACCGTCTCAAAGCCCTCCGCCTGCGCGATGCCATGGAGCCATGGAAACGAGTCAACTGAAACGTCTCGTGCCTCCAATTGGAGGAAACCCATGTTTAAAAGGGTACCTCAAGGAGACTCCAGGCCCGAAAATGAGGTGCAACTCATGCTAGCTGAAAATGATGCTAGAGGGAAAAACAAATGTGACACTCGGAGATTTGAAGCGATTGGCTAGGGCTTTGCGGTTGGATCTGGTTTTGTGGAATCGCCAGGGGTCTCTGAGACAAGTTTCCGCTAGGCTTCTTCCGGCGAGTCAGACACCTTGTAAATCGCCACGAATCCCCTAAGCAGGGAAAGGAGGGCTTTAAACGGTATGGGCTTCTGCAACCCCCCCAACTAAAAATGAACAGAGCCAAAAAAACAAACATAAAACAAATAAATCAACACCAAAACTGCCAACACCAGTGAAGTCAACTTCAACAAGTCTTGGGGAGAAGTGGATCCCGAAAGCATGGTAAATCACAGTAAATGTGTAAGTGTCCTTGCTCCCTTACTTGCATTATTGAAAAACAGGCTGCCAGCTATAGTGGCTTGTTTAAAGAACTGGACAGGATTTACAGTACATGCTGTTGTTTTTGATTCTCAGCCTCGTCAAAGCAATCGCACGAAACAGGTCCTGATGCAACAGGATGCCACTGGAGAACTCAGATTTTGGGAAAATGAATGGACAACACCAAAAGTGAAGAGACCCTGCCAGAGGCGCTTCTTTCAGGTGTCCCTGCCCCAACAGGTTGAGCTTGTCTGTTCAGAAAGGGGGATTGCAACCCAACTCGTCAAAGAGCACCTAACCGATGTTTCGGGAACAGGCAAAGCGCTCTGAATGTTGTTGTGTTCTGTAAGATGGGGGAACCACTCATGAAAGGGTTCCCCCTAGCTTTCGCCTTGTTGTTTCTCTTGAAACCAGACCCAAGAAAAGGTAATTACCCTCAACACAATCCACAGAATCACTCTTGGTTCAGCAGGCTTCCCCAATGTTACCGCGCCATGGCCTCGGCATACATCCCGATTTCTCACCTCCTGATTGAACTAAACCAGTGTGATGCCGGGCTGTTGTGTGCCAAAAAATGGTTGCAAGTAAATCCACAGCCATTGATCCCGGTCCTTGAAGGGCGGGAAAGTGATGTCGAAAGGAAGCCTCACATCGACCGAAATGCCCCAGACCTTCACTTCGCATTTCCCGGCGTTCCGGGGGCTCCATGGAGGCGCCCTTCTTTAGGGTACTGAGTTTTATGCAGCAAAGAAGGTGTATCCATTTCGATCTCGATGCATCTGCCAAAACAAAAGCAAGGCTATTCTTTCCAAAATCCCCTGGAAGGCTGGGCTTGTGGAGACTTCCCTTCACATTACAAGGCCAAAATTGCTTCCATGTGACACGGGAGGTCTGAAATCTTGTTTGACCACCATGTGGTTCAAGACAAGTGTTGGAAGGCGTGGGTCAAACAGCGGCCTCAACACATCACTGCTTCCCGCTTCCCCCTTGTTCAGTGAGGTGCGACAGTGGAGTTTCAGGATAGCAAGGAAGTTGAAGATTCTCAAATTTGAATCCTCCATGTGTTTAAGTGACCTGTGCGCCGTCCAGTCCTTTAAAACCAAGCAGGGCACATTGAAAGTATGCCTGAGGGGATGCAAGCAATGGTAACAACTCCTTCCAAAGCTGGGGTGCTAAGAAGTTACTGTCTTCCATTCTGATCACATGTTCACTGGCTACCAACAGGTGCCACTTTCAGTACACCCCGCCAGCACAAAGAGGGGGCCCGACTTCGATTGAAACCACAAGACAAAAAACATCAGTGATACACCGGTGAGAATGAATTCCATGTTTCGTATCGCAATGGTCCAAACTGCAGATGTCCCATAGAGAGGGTCTGAAGCAACAACAAAACCCCCCCTTAGATCCAAGCAACAGTTGGCCCGGCTGGATATCAACCATCTCGCGGATGGCTACCGGCGGCACTGCGTTCTGCACCAGCATCACAGCCCGATATCTGCCAAAGAAGGGTGAGCGCATGTGAGCTGACGCATATCCAAGGCTCATTCAATGTGTGATGATCCCTGTGGCCCTCGGCCCTCTGAACAAAATGGGCAGCTTCATTGATACTGGGAAAGTTGTAATGTTTGCTCCTGACTACAGTTTCTGAGCCCCCCGCATAAAGACTGTCCTCCCCCTGCCCCGGCCAGCCAATACTTCTTTCAAGGCTCGCACAAAATTGCCCAACCGATTCCTTGATCCATTTCTGGCCCTTCCGCAAAAAACACAAACAACAGTTTGCCCGGAGACAGCAAATTTCCCAGTGCTTAGTTCCAAAAACAAGGTTTGACAAGCTCACAAAGGCCGCCCGCCCTTCGGGGCCGGTCAGCATTACGTACTACAAAATCCCTCTGATTTTTATCCTGGCTCTCTCCACTTCGGTGTTTGATTCGCCAAGTTAGTAAGCTGTAAACGGCAACCGTTCGGCTAGAACTCACTTGTACGTCCCCCGTTCAGCGGGGTTAACTTTTGCTAGGGGTGAAAAACACCCAAGCAGCGATCCCCACAAACATTAACTTGGCGAATCGAACATCCAAGCGGCCCTATTGGCCAGACTCAGGTTAAGAGCATCGGAGACCGGAGCCGAGAGGACGAGATTCCAGGGCACCCTCCAACATGCGGTCTTTCCGGCACCTTGTCGACTTTGAGAGAGCGAGGGGTAACTAATCAGGGGTAAACATTAGGTGGTTTCTCTCTATACTTCGGGGACACCCAAAATGGTTGGTCTTCTTTCAGTGTCCCTTGAACAACCCAGCCGTCGCGGGGGGTGGGGGGGGGGTGCTTCAAACGAAGCCGCAGGATTGCTGTCGAAACACTAAAACTCACTTTCGATCCAGTGGTAACAAATATGACCAAGAAAATCCAGAGGGTCCTGTTCCTGCCTTTTGATGTTCCAAAAAATGGGGTCAAGGGACCATCGTACAACCTCTCAAGGTACGACGAACCAACAAATCGAACCCATTTTGGGAGGTCCCCTATTTTGAGACACACCCATAATATAGGTGCACAGCGAGGCTTGCGGAGACAAGGTCAAGGTCCTTTCAAGGTTTCCTGTACCGGGCCATGGTGAAGGTGTGGGCTCAACCCCCTTACATCTTCTAAGAAGGGTGTAGGCATGGATTTGTGTTTCTTGTGTTGTGGGATATTGTGGGATGCAAATCTGTATGACGGTCAGCGCAAAGTAAGGAACTAAAATCGCTCTTGTTACCCGCGGATTGATACGATCACCATAAGTCAGGCAAGACATTCCCCTACCTCATGGAGGAATGGTGGAAGGTGTCCCACTTACGTTGCCTAGTCTTTCCAGTCTTTCCAAAGAAAGGAGCACAAACTAGCCCACCTCAGCTTTTGCCTGAAACAAATAGTCATAGCTGTGAATAACATCATATTCAAAGCCCCTTCCACCTGTTTAAGCCCCCGGGGAAAAGTATCCAGTGATGGAATCCCGTTGCAACCAACAAGGAAAAACACGGAAGCCAAACGAAAAAAACAAGAAACAGGGCATCGGAGGTTTGGGATCTCGTGACAAAGTCCGCGCTTTCCCCAGCCTAGGAGAGCTGCGATTCACGCTCTTCTGCAAGAAGTCGTGAACCGCGCGGTTGGGCAAATGCATCAGCACGTCCTGGCGGGCAAATTTTCACTAGGGACCCAAGATGGTGGACATCAACCAAAGTGGGATGCATAAAAAATTGGTGGGATGTTTATGGCCGCCAGCCCTAGAGGGCGAAATCTGTAGATGTAGACTACTGCGAAGACTCTCGACGCCAGTCTTTTTTGGTTGAATACCTCCGAATGAAAACAGTCTGGAAACTCCCTAGAATCTCCCCGTGGCCCAAAATGAACATGGGGTAGTTTCTCAAAGAAAGGGGTCATGATCCATGTTTTAAAGGTCATCGAAGGCAAAGGAAGTGGTCCAGTGGCTGAAACTGAACTCTTGGGAATAGTGACCTCTGGGCCTCAAGAAAATCCGCCTGAGATGGTTGGAAGCCAACCCCCAAAAAGACACAGACACGTACACAAAGACACACAGACACACAGACTCACAGACACAGACACGAACAGAGACACAGACACAGACAACACCAAGCGAAGAACAAGTTGCTTTCCTCAAACTATGAATGGACATCATCCTGCAGTTGGTAGTTGGTTTGTCAACAAGTGTTCAGATCGGGCTTCATCCGTACTGAAGCGGTTTGTGCATGTTGCCCATCCACGGTAGGGAAAAGAAGAGCACCCAGAAAGAGGGTACTTGGCTTGCTTTTTCGGGGGAAGGTCTCCAACAACAGAGGAACATCCGCTCTGTTGTTTTTGAGTGTACCCTGTTATTCTGGCTACTTAAACGTAACAAAAGGAACGCCACCAGTTTTTTTGGGGTCCGAATCCTAAAAAGACACACTCATGTTGACTGACTTTGAGAGAAAAAATAGTTGTCCATTGCCGAGAGGCTGTGGCTCAAACAATTGCACCAACATTTTGGCACCTTGGCAAATGAAAGCAAAGACTAAAACCTGGGGCAGCCTAGCGCTTCGAGCTGGTCCTTCACCAGCAGCAGATCTGCCGCGGGGAGGTCCTCGGACACGTCCGCGCACAAAAACTCCGCGGACTGCAGGCCGTGCTGCTGCAGATGTGCGACGTCCTGATTCGAAGGGCTCCGCCTGTAGAGGTAAAGCTTTGGGAGATTCGGGCTATCTGCAAATTGTCTTTTTCTACTTTGAGATCCTTTTAGATTCATTCAGAGATCAGCAAATTGCTTTCTGCCAGTGAATCATGGGCCAAGACTTTGGGAGATTCAAACCTCATCAATCTGCACTTTGGTTCTCAACCAGTAAATGAGGGGAGCCACGAACAAATGGAGAGATTCCTTTTGGCTTCCTGTCGAACGCAATCGGGGGGTGCCTTCAGACTTCAAACCCCCCGGTGAACTGGAGAAGTTTGCCCGTGGTGTCCCTGGAAAACCCTTCGAAACGGGGGCCTGCCTTTGGGCTAATCCGAAGAAACCTGGATGTCTTCGGTTTTTTGTGGCATAGGGAAGGGAAACCAAGAGGAAAACCGTTGCGCCATTTTGGGGGGTCCGGTTCCTATGAGAGACATGGGGCTGGGGGCGAAATGTCGCCAGCGTTCAGACCACGGGGGGTTTGGGATACGAAAAACGAGCCCGCAGCGCAAACCAGATCTCAAGCCAGACCGGATTGAGCTTCGCGTGCCTATCGTCTGGGACATCAACTTCAAATGGGGTTCCTGGTTCCCGGAACGTGAGGAATTTTCTCCACCTGAGTTCTTCATGACCCCTAGCAAATGGGGCCAGAACCCCTTCATTTGGGTCATCACCCCATTTTTAGAGGGTCACGCAGACTGCAGGTACCCTTAAACAAGGGAAACTTTAGGTACTTTGAGGGCCCAGGTACCCTCAGAAACAGAAAAAACAGCTACGACACAAACGAAAACGAGTACTCCACAACATAAGCTCAGGATCCAGGTATCCCAAACAGCTCGGGAACACCCTGGAAAACCGACACCCTGAAAGTCCCAAACTACCCATACCAGCCTACCTCGACTAGCAGCAGCTTGCTGCAAACAGACACGACCAATAGGTGTCCTTTTAGGGAATATAGATGGCCCTGGTAGATGGATAAACCACCATGTAAACCAGGGCCATCTAGCTTTCTACCAAAACAACCAAAAAGGACACCTATGGACGCGACGCTTCTAGATTCCTTTCTTCATCAACTAAGAGCCATGACCTCATCGCACCAGTTGCACCCAGAGCGGAAGATCAGCGCTTCTTCCCTGCGTGAGCCGTCCTGAAAGTACTGGATGTTCTCCTGCAGGCTTCACGCTTAGCAGACCGGTGACCAACCTATTATATGGAAGGATCTAGGATGATAAATGATAAGTGTCCAGAAAGGGTTGTTCCACAGCCGCACATGGCCACAAATAGGTGAGCCTTGTGTGCCTCACAGTTCGTCGCAACATTTTGTAACCTGCCATGCACTCTTTTCTGTCCAGGCAGGCACGAGAAATGCATACCCTCAAGCATCCTAATATCACGCACTCTTCTGGTTTCAATGTGGTTATTCTTAGAGCTTAAGTGCCGTCTGTCACCTGACAAACCATAAGAGACACACACCCACACACACACACACATGACTGCCAACTGTGATGGCAAATGGAACCAGCAGGTGGAGCTACTCAGCCTCCACGCGGGTCATTTCATTTGGAGAAGAGATTGTTTGTTGTTCGACCTCTTCGCCTCCTTGTGCAGCAAGACATGGGCATGGTATGCCTTAGTTAAACGGGCATATCCCAACAAATCCTCCCTAACCCAAAACCTCCTTTGAGGCCTTTGGTGATTTCAAGGTCCTGGGTCTTGGGCTCCTGGGGCCCCGCTACAAATCCTATTGTGAGACGGTTTTTCGGGCCCCGCGTTTTGCCATACCTGGATGGTGCGCATTGGAACGTGACGAGCCACGGGAAGGTCATGACTTTGAAGTGACTAAGAATCCAAGTAAAAAAGCCACACGCTTGGCTGTGTCATGTCTTTGGAGTTGGTGCCCTTTTTCGCGCTTTTACAGGGAACCCATTTTTTGTGGTTCTGCACAAAAAAAACTAAAAGGAAACCGCCAACTTGGGGCCCCGGTCCGATTCATGAAAATGAACCACCCACAACGGCCCTCCTTGGCCTTTGAATCGCAATGTGACACTGCGACAAGATCCTGCCCGAGCTGGTAGATGGTTTATGCCATGCAGTCTTCATGTGGACGAAAAGCTGCACTGTTGAGAAACTTCGGAAAGATCCGATTCCACTGTAAATACCAACAAACAATGGTTTCAACCACGGTTTCATTTCGTGGTGCAAGATGTCGTCCACACACAGTAGGGCTTTATCCAGCCCAGGCGGGCGCGACTTGGATTTTGTACTACAGTGTTCCTGAAGTCTCCATCCATGGTCCCCCAATTCTTTCGCACCAAGCCTCAAACCCTCGCAAGCTTCAGGCGGCAGAACTCAAACTGTGACCGCCAGCCTGAAACACATGCTCAATTCTAGACATATATATATATATACACGTATGTATGTCTATGTATATAAACAGATAATGTGTATATGTGTATATGTACATACATGGTGGTTGCTCTAAGTTCCTTTGTCTCGAAACGGCCATTCTTCGCAAATAAAAAAGTTACTTTCGCGAATCTTTCGCGGATTCATCGCCGTGCCCTTTTCCTTGCTCAAGTCAGAAAATCGCTGATTTTAAGTGCCAGCGTAGTGCGCGAAATTCGATTCCCCAACTCCCGCTGTAAAGTCGCAACTTTCATCACAGGGGTATAGTACATGACATGCACGGGCTGGAAAGACGCAGCTTTTCGTAAGCCGTGCAGCTCCAGCTTAAAGTCGCAACTTTCCAGTACCAAGCTGGTATACTGACAAGCGCCGTGTGACAAGCCGCTTTCGCGGGGGCTTTCGCGGATCTTTCACGGAACTTTCGCGAAAAACCACCCACGTTTCAGAGCGGAAAGGCGCCGAGTAAACACCCACAGGCACACATACACAGGCTTGGGGCACTAACCAGCCAAGCAGGGTATCAAACTGTAGCCTCACCAGGCTTTTTCGGCGCAAAATCAACAAAGTGTTGTAATCAGCGCAGAAGGAAGGCTCAGCAGCAAAGATGAATGGTTTCACATATTATTGATTTACAAGACACAGTTACGCAAAACTTTCGCGAGAAAAAAAGTTACTTTCGCAACTCCATCGCGAATCTTTCGCGGAGCTACCTCAACCAACACCGATGGTCACCGAATACTAAACTCCTTGCAAGGACCTTTAGAACGACTCCCACATCTATACATGTGTATGTAGCAATGTTAGATACACATGTGTGTGCCAAGGATGAAAGAGTACCAAGTCTCGCCATCAACATGGGATATATGTCCTCGTTCGAACAATAGTGGAAGTAGACAAGGGCCCTGCTTAGCTTTAAAGGAAACCTGGACTCTCCACCATCCTTCAAACATTGGCGCATGATCCCATTTTGAGAAATGATCCTATTTTTGAAGGGTCCGAAGGGGACCTCAGCCAACCAAAGCTACACAGAACTTCCACATCGCTCCTGCACCACGTAGGGCACCACATCCAGACCAGTGTACCTCACCTTGCAAACAAAATGCGCTGATTTCTTCCAAACCTGCAGAAAGGCTCACTCAGCTTTTGGGCCTGGGTCTTCAAACCCAGAGAAAAGCTTTCCCAGGGTCCCAGCAAAACGGGAAGGTCCTAGACTTTAGAAAGATGCATGGGAAATGGTCAGGAGGTACGGCCGGCGGGCCTCAAAACAAGGGATGTGGACATCGCACCAGGCAAACCCTGGCAGGGTAGAACTTTGGCCTTGACGAATGGGACATGGGAAGACCAGGTGAGTGAGCTCAATGTGAGTGCACAAGTCTGCTAGGTTAGCATAGGTCGAACGAGATTAAAGCTCGGATTGTGGATTGGCGAGTTTGCAGTGGATCCCGAAATCGGGTTCACGAATTTGGCGGACCCTCAAGAAGAATATCTTCCGCATCTTTTCGGTTGGGATCATTTTGCCTCCAAAAGGGTGGTTTTAACAGGTCCAGACCCTCTGCCAAGGGTTAAGCTGTTGGTCGGCGGTAACATTTTTTGTGGCTTCAAGGCTTCCTTTCAGGGGATTCCAAGGTTCATCCCCAGAACTGTTGATTCCCTACGGAGAACCACGGACAACCCTGTCTCTGGATTTCCTTTGCAATTCAGGGGCTGGCGAGACGCAGCCTCTAAACTCGAAGCTGGCAATGGGATTCGGGAGGGCGTAGCCCACGTGAAAACCGTAAGAAACTACGCGAAATGGGGCCCGCCCAAAACTGACACCGTGTCCCGTGCGCACATGACCCATGGTGCCCTTCAAGTCTCTTAGCTTTCGCAAGCAGTGACAACCCTGTCAATGCGGCTGGCTGTTCCCCCCATAGTACGCGAGCCTCCATGACTAGAATGGTATTGCAAAAGGCGGTTCCTGCCCTTGTACCCCTGGTCCTTGAACCCGCCAAGAGTTACGCAGTGTCTTGAAGGGTCCAGGCATTTTGTAAGGATGTACGTAAGGGGTAAAAATACTTGCACCCTTAGGGGTTGACTATTTTGCCTGTTTCAAATGGTCGGGGTCGGTCGGCTTTTCATAGCTTCTGGACAAAACCCAATCCCTCGAGAATGTCCAGGCCATTTTTGTATCCGTTAAACAAAGGGGAACCCTACTACCCGCCCACCCGAAGACCCTCGCCAAACTTGTTCGGCCTGACTTGGCCCTAGTAAGCCGTAAGCCCAATTTTTTGCAGAGTCTTCGGGGGCGGAAGGGTCCCTCACTTTCGGGGGCCCCAGGCAGCAGTCTGCAAAGGAACCCTGCCAAAAGTCACCCGCAACTTGCAGACCTTTCCAAAAGCTGAATGAAACAACCCGGGGCAAACAAATGGAGAAACCTTGCTGGTCCCTGCCCCGAACGCAAGTCAAACAAGGAAATGCCCACTCCAAATTGCTCAGCCCGCCTGCCGCAAAAGTGAAGACTCAATCCTCCGAACAATGCAACAACCAAAAAACGCTCGCCGAGTCAACCAGGTTGCCCGGGGCTTCAACACCTGATGGGCTACTCAAAGGGCCACTTTTTCATATCCCTTTTTTTTCCAACCCGGGAGCAACCTGCAAAGCTGTATGGCCTTCATTTTTTTGCGGACGGAACCCGCATTTGGATCGTTTTTCCCGTGTCATTTGGCTGTGGGTCAACACCTTGTACCTCTGGTGAACTTCCAAATAGGTGGTACATGGGTGTTCATCCGCCCCAAAATGGGATCGCCATAGGTTCTGACCCATGGTCATTTGGGTATGGGTCAAATTAAAGCACCAGGATACGGACCGCAGGTTTTGGTCCATTTTTCCATTTACCAGGGATCCATTTGGGTACCCATTTTTGACCCACAGCCATTTCTTTTTTTGGTCCACCCGGAGAAAAAACACGGCAGGTCATTCCCCCAGGCGCGTCCGAGGCCCCGCCTGGCGCCAGTCCATGAAGCGTTGGTAGCCCGAGGGCCAGTGCCCACACCCAGCGTCGCACACGGAGAAAATGTGTTCCGAGGCCAGGAAGTCCTCCAAGAAGCTCCGAAACTCCTTGGGCCATGCGATCCGGTCATATCCAGTCGCTACGTGAGGTAAGTGGTAAGTGGGGACAGGGGGATCCGAAGCTCCTTGGGCCATCCGCCAGCCATAGGGTCAAAACCTAAGCTTAGTGCCTTTTTGGGGATGGTTTCCACTATCCTGTTGTCTTTTTGGAAGGCTTTCTGGGTGTTCACCGGGGCACCGGGGTTCTGACCCATAGCCATGTCCAGTCGCTACGTGAGGTAAGTGGGTGATGCAAAGGGCGAGCGGAGATGCGGTTGGTAGGCGAGGTAAGTGGTAAGCGTGGTAAGGGACCACCTGAATGGACACTTATAAAAAAGATGGCTTAAGTGGGTTGTCTCACCATGGTTCTTACAGGTGGATGGACGCAAAATCCCTTCAATTTCACAACGAAATGAAATGAAACCCTAACGTTTGTGGGTATTTACGGGGAAAGCAACAGAAACCAGGGTTTCTTAGGTTGTGCAGGATATTGCTCATCCACAGTATTGGTGTGTGTGTGTGTGTGTGGTGTTGAGGGCAGCTCCTACGGACCTCGACCACCCGAAAGGTCCAAGGCGATCGTTTGACGGCTTCAATTTGACCAACTTGATGGTACGGTGGGGCTTGACGGGTGGGGGCGGATTGGATTGATTTGGCTCACCATGGCTGTGCGTATTGCTTTGCCAAACTGGGCTGGGCGCAAATCAAATTTACAACCAACACCTACGCATTAAAACCCAGTGATTCCAGCCGGTCAGTTCACCTCTATTTATTGGCTTCGATTGGTGGCGGGATTGCGGTTTGGAGGGTAGAAGTGGACTGGCGTTCTTTATGTGACATTGCCCCGCTCAAAGAAAGCTCATTGACGGGCGGCAAAAGGTGATGGAACTCCAAAACACTTCTAAGTAGTGGTTTGGATTGGTGGTGGGTTGATGGTGATGGTAGTTTGGTTGGTATAAGTTGGGTGTAGAGTGGGTTTGGGATGGGCTAAGTGGAGTTCGGGTTCGTTAGGGCGTGTTTACGTAGCTAGCTTGCTTGATTGCTTGCTTGCTCGCTCGCTCGCTTCTGCTTTGGAATTCCCAAATGCGTATGGATGAACAACCGGAACCCCCCCCCAAAAAAAAGGAACAGAGGGTTGTTTCATGTTGGTTCCCGTGCTTGTTGGCCTCCATTTGGTTCAGTAATTCAGGGGTTTGACGAAACCCTAATCAGGGAATAGCTGTCGTGTCTCTAACCCCATTTCAGGTACCCCTTAGTTGGTGATGTGGATGTTTGGATTTGGACTTCAACCCCTGGCTTTGAGATCGCGTTTCCCACTGCCCACCTTTTACCAAACCTCAAACCAAACCAATCAGACAAAAAGCAAGTTCCAGCGGGTTTCCTTGTGGCAAGCCGTTGGTTACGTACAAAATTCGGGTAATCTGGGCTGTCCTGAGACAACAAAAAACTTCAAGCCTCAGGAACCGGACGGAGAAGCGCCTAGTAACTGGATCCACTTGGAGCTGAAACCAACACGACGATGCTTAAAGCGAACGAGTACTGTGTAAGTACTCAGTTGCCCAAAGGACCTGGAACCAAAAGGTGATCACCTTTTGGGGCCAACACTAAATATGGACCAAAATTAAAAAACCCAAAGGTCAAAAGGTCGGCTTTGAACAACTGAGTGTAATATCCATGGCTACCAACAAAGCCATGGTTAGAGGTCTCCGTTCAGTGGGTTGTCTCACCAGGCGTACTCACCACTTGCCGTGCTGGTTCGATAAGTGGGGAAGGTTTGAATGAATTCAAGGCAAGCCATCCAACTGGCGGTTTCCTTCAAGGGGACCAAAGCCTGGGTTCATTCTGTGGGAATGACCAAGAAAAACCATCGAACTGGTGCTGTCCTTCAAGGGCACCCCTTCATTCCCTACTTACTTCCATTTGCTTAAGCTCCATGGAAAAAATGAAAAAATATTTCCAGTAGTGATAGATTCCCAATAAAACCAAGAGCGGAAAAAAACAACAATTCTTAAGCAAATGCAGTTTCTGGAAATCTGGTGCAGAAGCAAGGCTTAGCAACTCGTTGTGTTTGCTTGTGCCCAGCCAGTATCGGAAGATTCCCTTTCAAACCAAAAGGGATATAAAAAAAAAAAAAAAAAAAAAAAAAAAAAAAAAAAAAAAAAAACTTAAGCGAACGGAAGCTTCTCGCGCCAGCAAGTTACCGATCGCCCCTGATCGCCCCTTCCGCGAACCGCCAAGGCACGCGGGTGGTCTCCTCCCGGCTGCCCAGCCCGCTCTGGGCCTCCAAATCCTCGAAACGGACCACGAAGAAATCACCGGGGTCCGTGGTAAACAATTAACCCAACTGATGACCAAAACAAATAACAACATATTTCTCTTCAAAAACAAAAATCTGACCCCTGAACAAAAAAAAGAAAAGCACAAACGGGCATGTTGGGGCCGCTTAATTCGGGGCACCGGACAAACAAGAAAAACCTAACAAGAAAACAAAAGAACGGAGAAAATTCCAAGACCATCCCAACCAACATCATTCTCGTGTGAAATCTGAAAGCAATTGCTTTGAAAGATTTAGGGCAAGTCCACCTGACTGTCTGTGGCCAGTGGCTTTAAAACGGGGACCCCGTTAGCCCGAAAACTGGCCGTGGCTCCAACACATGTACCAAAATGGAGCCTTGTAAATGGGACCAAAGACTCAAACCAGCGTAACCCCAGCTCTTTGATTTTGAGCCACACCCAACTGTCGCGCGGCGCGAATTCGGCCACCGGCGCCGGCCGAGTCGCCCACTCGCCGCGGGAATAGATCCGTGAGAAGTTGGCTTTGGATGCTCCGGGCACCGAATCAGGGACCACCTAGGCATGTGCAAGCTTCCAAGGGGAAAAATGAAAATATGTCCAGTAGTGAAATCGATTACCTTTAAAACCAACAGGGGAAAATCATAATCATAATCATAATAATAATAATATTCTTAAGCAAATGGAAGCAAGGGGCATGATGCGACGGTGGGCGACCTGGCCTCTCAAATCCCGTGGTTGTGAGGAGCCCCCTTCCAAAGAGCGAAACCAAAAGGAAGACCCAGGTGCAACGCGATTTTTTGGGTGAGGCGAAGAGTACCCCTTTTGGGGCTTAAAGGGACACCCACAGGAAACAGGTCCACACACCGAGGCACCTCTCGGTCCCTTGCCCCCAAGGCCTTCGAGTACCTTTGCTTAAATTGGCTCTTGTAGGAATCGGACTGCATGGCGATTCCAACATGGCGAGCAACGACATTCCTGTTAGCTTTCCTTTAAAACCATCAAAAAAGTGCCAGAAGAAGACGAGCCTCGTACCGTGGTCCCTCTCAACCCCTCCGAGGGTACCAGAGGATATGGGGCAATGCCGTGGTCAGGGGCCCCCGATCTTTAGGGGACCCCCCCTCCCCCCAAAAAGGGAACCAAAAAAGCCCCTAACACCCCCCACCCAAAAGAAGCAAAAAAATAGAACTCAAAGCAGCCCCAAGAAAAAGGACCCAAATAGGCCTATTGGGATTGGGGAATCGACCATCATTTTGTTTGAGTGCCGCATGTTCCCAAGAGATCGAGGTCGTGTATATCTCTATATATATATATGATTATGTTAATTGGTGGGAGGGTATATGTACTCCTGTGTAATAACCTCCGCCCCGACAAACCCACCTGAACATGCGCATCCCAGCCAAGGCAACCCCACAAACATTCGTGGCACAACGTATATATATATATATATATATATGTACATATCTCTATATATATATATTATAAATACCATGATTTGCCCCAAGTTGAGAGTATATGTAGGTATTACCTTCATGGATTGTACAGGCTGGCGCTTTTCGTCCCTGGCGCCTGCACATCGTCCGCAGCCTTGTCAGGAGCCTTCTCAGGCAACGTCGTCTTCTCGGTCACTGGCACCTGGCTTATCAGCGTTTCTTTTGGTTGGTTTCTCTTTTTTACTTCTGGTGGGTCTGGGTACCTGAAGTCTCCATGACCCCTTGAAAATGGGGCATAACCCTTGTTGAAGGGTCAGAAGGAGACTCTTGGTAATTACCCTTGTCTGTGTGTCCCTTTTGAAAAAAAAGTCTCCATTGCATAAGCTTGTTTTGGACGTGGGCGTGGCGGCCTATGGTTCCGCAATCCACACGTGTCCGCAAAAGAGCCCAGTGGCAAGGGACCGTTTGGGCCCCTGAGAACAAGATGTCCCTTACCAAAGGGATGTGCCAAAAAGAACGGGGTCAAGGCAGGGGTCAAAAGACCCGGTTTCAAGGGACACCCATGGGGGTTTTGCGAAAAATCGTCAGCCGCCCATGTTTTGTGTGAGAGAATTCTCCTATGGCTCACAGATTTGGACATGATTCGGCATGTGAACCAATCCTATTCGACATCCCGTACAGTATGGAATGTAAAGAAAAAGCACGCAGACATGGACACCATCAGGAAATTCTACAGGAAATTGGATTTCCAAACACCCACCACACATGTTGGCGGATTTCCTGGTGGATATTTAGAACAATGCAATGACTTGTGCCTAGTTTTCTGATTTTTCTGGTTGTTCCTGGGTGCTTTTTGAGGAATGCTCGTATGGAGCAGCACTTCTGCTCCACCCCATTGGTGCCCTGGGATCACCAATCAGCACACCAAACCTAGCGGAATGCGAACTCGATCCCAAGCGGAACATTTCAACCATTCCTTGGTTGAACATACCTGCAGTCTCCATGACCCTTTAAAAACGGGTCCATGACCCCATAATTTTGGCTAATGACCACATTTTTGAAGGGTCATGGAGACTCCAGGTCTACACGGCCCTGGTTTCAGCTTGGCTGAAGTGTAGTTGTGCCATTGGTTTTTCCACAAGGGACACCTAAGGGCCTGAGCCGGCTTTCGGCGCCATGTTTTTGGGGGGCTGGCAAAAACAATTCCCCTGCAAGTTTCGATCAAGAACTGAGCTGTCCTCAGCCCCCCCGCCAAAAGTTTCACTTTTAGTGCCCTAAATGGAAAACCAAATACCAAACACCAAAAAGCTAAAAAGCTAAGGAACCGGATGGCTGGGAGCCACCAGGAGAAAGATCGCCCCCAGCTCGATTCGCCCAAACTGCTCGATTCGCCCCGCCTGTGGCTTGGCTGCCTTGGCCTTCGCGCCCTGTGCAGCAGCCTCAGGGGCTGCTGCCCAGCAAATGGGTGTGGGCCAAAAATAGGTACTCAAAATGGAACCCTGGCAAGTGGAAACATGGGCCAAAACCTGCTGTCCCCTGGTGGCTCAATTTGGACCCATACCCAAGTCGCGTTTCCAACCGTTGAGCGAAAAAAGCGGCCAAATCGCGTGTTTTTATTCCTTTTTGCCGGCTTCGGCGTCCTTTGGCTCAATAACAAAAAACAGGGGTTCCCTTAAAAGACACGCACATGCCCAACTCAAATTTGAATGGGGTGACTTTACAACAACAATTAGTGGTAGACTAGCACTTATTCTCTTAAGCCATAGGTTATACGTGAGGCAAGAGGGCTTTAACATACCATGGTAGGTTGAACATCCAAGTGCCTGGAGCCCAGCTTGGCCAACTGATTCGGCAAAGGGGGCTATAACTTGTTTGGTTCTTCTTTTGCTTGGGGCGGGGGAGTAGCGGGCGGGGGG